>JAIGNY010002050.1:655000-777500 GCA_020152595.1 Chiridota heheva
GTACGAGGTGAACAAGCAAGTAGTGGTAAACAGAGAAAACAATTTGGACAACCTTTCAAAAAATTGATATTTCGTGACAATTTTAGGACTTTTAAACTGAATTGGGTAAGGTCATAGTATTGTCTAACAATATTTTGAACAGCAAATAAATTTTGTAGCCTTTTTGTGAAGGAAATCTTGATCATTTTGAGGAACATAGATTATAAGTGTTCCATTGAAGCGGCCTGTTTTCAGTTTCCATTGGATTGCATAGGTATGCTGCCTAGCTAACGCTAGGATGTCTGCTTTCCAGGTTCTAAAGCTTGGGTAAAAGTTAAGTGCATTCTTGTTTGGAAACTTGATTTTCGTACTCAAGCACCAAACAACACAGCTACGCTTGGGCATTATTTTATAAAAAAGATGAGATTGAATAAGCTGAAATCTTTGTTTTTCATTGTGAAAACGATTTGTCCATACAGTAAGTAAATACACCCAAAGCTAGTTTTGTTTTCCTCTTTGTTTTGCTTTCTCATTTGACTCACTAATCCTTCCCATATCACTCTGGACAGGTACATACTATGATTAAGTACACTACACTAAACATCTAACACACATACACTGCCACATTATAAGTGATATCAATCTGTGATATCAAAATTTTGGTGGAGACCTTTACACCCTTTCTTCCTACAGAACCTGACTCAGATGTTTTCTCATGTAATACCATACAATACTTTTCAGTTGTAAGTAGCTTAATTTCAGTGAAATGATTACTTTTAGATTTGATTATCTTAACATGATGCTTGTCATAAAGGCATGTCCTGTATGGCACAAAATATTGGCAAAATATGTCTTACGGGACAAATTGATAATGAGGTATTTCAATAAGTCAAATTTTTGTTGTGACAAAATTAATAAAATTCTAAATTATACTAAATGCACATTGTAGGAGAAAGCTGCAAACTTTTAGTTAGCCACATCATGTCATACTGGACATTGCCCGTAGTCAATTGAATGATTACCAAATTTTGATCACAATTGTAAACACCATAAGGACTTCATACACTGATTAGCAGAAGCAAAGAGGTTTCTGTAAAATTTGTCAAAAAGTCAAGGTCTGTTTGTCCGCCACATCTATTGTCCATCCAATTACATGCATTGCTGAGCTACTGGGGAACAAAAGATTTCTGCCCATGGAATGAAATTCCAACTATTTTTAGCTCACTTAAATTGGAATTTAAATAATGGTGACTCCTTGCCTCCAAAAAATTACAACAAATGCATTCCTGATATGAATAGCAATTAAATTATTTGTTTTGGTATGAAAATAAGTTGAACAATAGCTCTGACACCTTAAAAGAATTTGTAATTAAGTGTCTTGGGGATGAATAGGGGAAAAAAGCATACTGTAAGAACTCTTTGGTCAACTTTAAATTGTTACCATTTGTCACATGAGGATTAGCTGAAATATGCAAGAAATAACAGGAAGTCAATGCATCACTACTAGATAGGAATTTAGAAACCTGAATCATATCACCATATACTCTTCTCAACTCAAGCGTAGTCAAACCAAGAATTCGCAACATAGATTCATAAAAGAGATTCCTAACTTCGGGAATAAGACTTGTGGCTCTTCACTTAAGCTGCTGCAAAATTTATCCTTTTCATAAAAGGGACTTCAAGCCTGAATAGCATACTCGAGTAAGGCCTGACTAACTGCTTATACAAATTAGAACAACTTCTCTACCAAGAAAACACAAATTTCTTTTAATCAAACAAAGCATCCTATTTGTCCTTTGCAGCTGCTAAAGCACACTGCTTCGAAGGCTTCAGATTGGTAGTAATTACAACACCTAGGTCCCTTTCTTGATCAACACAACCAAGATTTGGACCATTCATGCAGTAGTCAAAACCCGAATTGCTCTGACCAAAATGAATAACTTTGCATTTATCAACATTAAACATTGGCCATGTTTGGGACCAAGAAACTAACTTATCTATATCTTTTTGCAAATGTGAAGAATTCCTAGCATCATCAACAATCCTGTGCAGGTAAGTGTCATCAGCAAATTTACAAATTCAGGAGCCAAGGAAAACTTCAATATCATAAATGAAGATAAAGAAAAGAAGCTGACCCAATACAGAACCCTAAGGAACACTTGTAACCTTCTTCCATGGAGATACTTCACCATTAACAACAACTCTTTGTGACCTGTCAACTAACCAAGAGTTTATCCAACTTGCACACTTTCTCTCCACACCAAGTGCTCTTGTTTTCATCATGAGCCTGCCTAACAGAACCTTATCAAATGCTTTTTAAAAATCTAAATAGATAACATCCACATTATGACCAGAAGCAACTAGTTTAATAACATCATCAAGAAACTCCAATAAATTAGAAATACAAGACTTCTTTGGTAAGAACCCATTCTGGTACAAATTCAACAAACCATTGACCAGTATATGATCTAGACCAACATCCTTAACATGGACTCCATGACCTTGCACACATTAGTAAGACTCACTGGCCTATAGTTACAAGGCAAACTGTGGTCACCTTTTAAAGAAATAGAGGAGTGACATTAGCAATTCTCCAATCACTAGGAACAGCACCAACATCAAAGCACTTTAAAAAGATAATGCTCAGGGGAACAGTAAGAAAATCAGAACACTTACGTAAGACAGCAGGATGCATAGTAATTCAAACCCTTTAACTTCTTAGACACAATATCAACTGAACAATCAATATCCTTAATGAAGACTGGGAAGTGCACACTAAGATAATTCACAACATCATCAGCAAGGGACTCCTTTGTAAAAACAGACACAAAGTAGTCATTCAATGTTTTTCAATGTTTTTGTGCCCGCAAAACCTGAGAAATCCATACTGGCCGATTTCGCCTACAGTCTTTCTTTAATGGGACAAACCTATTTACACCCTCCAAAAATTTAGTTTAGAAAACATCCCATGCTTTAGAAAGATCTAAGTCACAGTGCAAAGAGCTCCAATCGAATAAGTAGTTTCAGATTTATGTTAAGGGTAAATGTTTTTAGTTTATGTAATTTATCAGGGGTAATAATTAGAGAGCTGTGGTGCAGTGGAGTGAGTGAAGGTTGGAATGATGAGTTGGTTAAGAGTATGTTTGGTACAGTAGATGAATTGGTGCCAAAAGTCAGGTTGGGGTGTTTGGTGAATGGAGGAGGTAGGTGAATGGAGAATGGTAGGTGAATGGAGGATAGTAAGTGAATGGGGAATGGTAGGTGAATGAGGGATGGTAGGTGAATGAGGGATGGTAGGTGAATTGAGGATGGTAGGTGAATGGAGAATGGTAGGTGAATGAGGGATGGTAGGTGAATTGGGGATGGTAGGTGAATGGGGATGGCAGATGAATGCGACATGTTAGGTTGATAGAGGTGAGAGTTAGAGGAAAAATGTTGGATGTTATTTGGCATAATGAGTAGTACCTGTAGATGTATGAATAGGGATGTGGGTAGGATGGCATGAGGGACAGGATGGGGTGGAATGTCGAGCAGGGTGGGTGGCATGTGAGACAGGGTGTAATGGCTTGTGGGACAGGCTGGGAGGGATATGGGACAGGATGGGATGGCATTGGAATAAGGAGGGATGGTGTGTGGGACAGGGTTCCATGGCATGTGAGGCAGGGTTGGATGGCATGTGGGACATGATGAAATGTTATCTGGATTTCTGATGGGATGGCATGTGGGACAGAGTGCAATGTTATGTGGGACAGGGAGGAATAGCATGTGGGACAGGGAGGAATGCCATGTAGAACAGGGTGGCATGGTATGTGGGACAGGGTGGCAAGACATTTGGTGGGATGTCATGTCTTGATTGCATGTGAAGGCATATGGGTCGTGTGGTAGAATGGCATCTGTATTTCATGTATGATTTCCTGTAAAGGAAGATGGGAGGGGGTATAGAACAGGGGTTGCATTTATGTGGAACAGAGGATGATATTAGCGAGGGGATTTGTATTGTTTGTGATGTCTGGTTTCTAACAGATAAATTCTTTGATTACATTTACAGATTCAAAGATGAGTCATTGAAAGTTAGGAGAACTTTCTACTCAAGCTGTTACAGAAATGGAAACAGCAACTGCGAACACCATTCTTCAGAAAAGAATACATACCATTCTAAATGATGTACTGGTAGGTTTTTCCCTATCCTTAAATTAGTACATGAGGATATATAGCATCTTCACATTTCTTTCATCCATCCCTCTGTTCAAGCATGCATTGTTCAGAAACAAGTAGTATTGAATTCTGAACTTGACAAAAAATTCCAGCTATTTTGTGCCTTGCTTTAAAGGAAATTTATTCAATGGAGATTTCAGCTCAATAGAACTTAAAATTCCTGACATCAATAAATATACAAAATATTTGTGTCTGCCATGAAAGAAAACTCATAAATAGAACCTCTCACCCTAAAAGAACTGGAAACTAAGATCCATGGCATGAAAATTAATTTATACTATGATTGCTTGTGCAAATAGAATTGAAAGGAAGATAAATAGCTCGACTATTTGAAAAATAGTAGAGCTATTCTACAACCCCGGCATTGGCGGTGGCAGCGTCCGGTAAAGTTTTGGTTAAAGTTTTCATAACTTAAGTTGTGAATGGTGTACATCAGCAATTCTTAATAGGTGGCCTGCGGGCCAAATCTGGCCCACTAGACAATCCAATCTGGTCCGCGAACAATAGTTATTATATAATGCAATACAGTGCATTGCATGTAAGATTAATATGAATGAGATCAGTAAAAATCGCAAAATACTCGTTCAATTTGTTTTTTCCCAGGCAGATCAGCTCACTAAAACATCATGGCTTATCAAATAAAATGTTATCTTTAGTTCTGGTATAAATTGGGCTCACGGCTTGTCAAAGGAAGGTGGATAAGAAAACTGCAGACATCTAACGTACATCTTTCTAATCGTGCACGCTTTCAACTTGTTTGTATTCAGGGATTGTTTTGATGGGTTTTGTTTGTCACATGATGCTGGTTTTGCCACGTGATTGGCCCACAGCCTGAAGCTGTTGTGAAATGATGGCCCTTCAAAATTTTTAATTAAGAACCCTTGGTGTACATTCATGTGACTTGGCATAGGGGTAGAGGACATGGGTATTGATCAAATGAGCATGATTGGTGGTTGTTTGTGCATACTAATTAGCTTATTTGCATAACAATGAAAATATTTGTCAGATTAGAGTTTTAATTACAGTTTTTGGTTAAAGTTTTCATAACTTTTGAATGGTTTACATTCATGTGACTTGGCATAGAGGTAGAGGACATGGGTACTGTTTAAATGAGCATGATTTGGGGTTGTGTGTGCATAGTAATTAGCTTATTTGCATAACAATGAAAATATTTGTGAGGTTAAAGTTTTAGATAAAGTTTTTGGTAAAGTTTTCATAACTTAAGTTATGAATGATGTACATTCATGTACATTCATGTAATTTGGCACAGGGGTAGAAGACATGAGTAATGTTCAAATAAGCATGATTGGGGGACTGTGTGTGCATACTAATTAGCTTATTTGTATAACAATGAAAATATTTGTATTTATGATATCTCTTAAATTAAAGTGGGAGTGGGAATTTCGTGTACACAAATGATCATATAGGTGAAGACCATTGTCTACACTTAATGGTGAGGTGTAATGTGCATGTTAATTAGGTTATTTGCATAACAATGAACTTTTGCATAGAATATTTAACCTTAGATAATAACTTGCTATTTGATTCAGTGGTAGAGGACATTAGTACTGTTCAGTTGAGCATGATTGGGGGATTGTGTGTGCATAATAATTAGCTTATTTGCATAGCAAAGAATATTTGTATATGTGGTATCTCTTGATTTAAAGTGGGTATGATGATTTTGCTTAAACAAATAAACATACAGTATATGTGAAGAGCATTGTTCACACTTAATGGTGAGATATAGCATGCATTTGCTGCAATATTTTTGACCTGAGATCAAAAACATATGGCTTATGACTTACTAACTTCACATTTCTAGTTTTGTTATGATATTGACATTCCTGACATGAATAGCAATCAAAATGTTTGTCTTGCCATGAATAAAGAAGCAAATAAAAGTTCCTCCTTCTAAAGAATGTTAAATTAGGGGTTAGGGAACTATAAACAATAAGCAGAGTGTGGGGTAGAAAATGACATAATGATAAAGTAGCTGATGGAATTAGGATGAGGTCATGTGGGACAGGGTGGAATTGTATGTAGGACAGGGTGTGGTGGGATGTAGGGCGGGGTGTGATGGGATGTTGGTCAGGATGTGTTGGCACATTAGACAGGGTGGATTGGCATGTGGAACAGGATGGGTTGGCATGTGGAACAGGATGGGTTGGCATGTGGAACAGGATGGGTTGGCATGTGGAAACAGGATGGGTTGGCATGTGGAATAGGGTGGGTTGCCATGTGGAACAGGGTGGGCACTGGGTTGACATGTGGGACAGGGCGGAATGGCATGTGATGGGATGTCATCTGGAATTCAGTTGTGATGGTCTGTGGGTCATGCAAGAGGTGAAATGACATACAGTATCTGGTTTTCAGGTGTGATTGCATGGAGTATAGACGTGGGATGACATTTAGGACAGGTTGGGATGGATTGTGGGACAGTCTGAAATATGCGCTATTAGCAGTGATGGGATTTGTATCGTTTCCAATGTCTAGTTTGTCATACGTTAAGCAATATTTTTCTTGAAATTTTGCTTTAATGTTATTGTACATTTTTCATGCTGCTTGATTTTGCTTGAAACATATTTTCTTAAATTTGAAGTTGTATTACAATCCAGGACATACATGTAGTTCTGGGAATGTCTAAGGGCTGGGGGAGATTACAGGTTGGAAAGATGATTGAATGGCATTATTTTTTTGACATTGACAAGTCTCCCTTCTTTGTTATTCAATTGATAGAACAAAAGAGATGTTGTAGTTATAAAGACTGCTAGGTTTTACATGTTTTCTGAGTTACTTGAGCCTTTTTTGTCTTACAAAATCTAGTAAAACTCAAAGATATTTTGAAGCTTGTAGTACAAATGAAAATGTAAGTGCATCTTTCAAGCTCAATTAATTTGAAATCATCTGCCCCTGCTACCCTATTTCTGTGTATATTTTCCTCTATAAGTCCATTCTCTATACTAGCTTTGAATAGTTGAGCATACTGTCCTTCCGAAAATTCTAGTTTTAGTATAATCTTCCAATATATGTATTTAGTATTCAGTCAGAGATTTGGTAGACAGATAATTATCTGATTTGTAAGGAATAATTCTAATTGACTACAGTTTTTTATTGACAGATTAGTTCAGTTAAGCAACTCAAAAGAAACAAAATTGTGAAGAAAGCCCTCAAAATTCTTATTTTGTTAAAGAGAGGTTTATGTTTAAAGTTTTGTATCATTTTGCAGAAGCGACTGAAAGCAGACAAGTCAAACTAATCTAGCATATTGTTTCCTTAGATTTTGTAGATTAGATACCATTAGATATGACAGAAAATAAAGTAAAACAGTATTTAGTAAGGGTAATTATGGTTTACCACCTGAGTTTGAGGAAAAATAATTCAAAACTTAAAAAAGTTCAAATCTTGGAAAAGGTTAAAGTGTTCTGTATTGGTCCGCTTCTTTTCTTTATTTTCATTTATGATATTGAAGTCTTCAAATTGCATAAACAATTGTTAAGAATGTGCACATAAGGGTTCCAACCTTTATACAGCAAACTTACTACACCAGTCATTTCTACTGTACACAGATGAGACTTTAGTTGAATATCTCTTTAAAGGAATAAATATTGAAGTAATCTCTCACCATTTTGTTTCCATTAAAGTCTTCTTTCATATGAGAGGAACTTTCTTGAACATTGAACTAATCCTTTAATCAAAGTGGTATGCAATATAGGAGATACATGAGTTTGTCATGTTTTCTGTGTAGGAGAGTAAGAGCTGGGGTACAATGGAGGTGAGAAATGTGAGTGCGGTGGGTGGAAGGTAAGTTAGGGTATTGTCGTTAGATAAGAGGATAGCAAGTAGGTGAGTGGAGGATGGGTACTGTAATTAATTGGGATGATTGGAATATAGAAGAGGAGAGTGTGTGAATGGGTGGATGATAGATGAGTAAGTGCAGAATAGGTTAGAGTGCAGGGTACTTATTGAGTAGGGGTAGGTAAGGTAAGGAACTGATAAGGGGTACATAGGAAGGTAGATGGTTGTGAGTAAAGATTGTTGGTAAATGCAAGAAGGCTGAGGAATGGGAAGATTTGAGGTTAGTAGATTTATAATGTTGGAGGGTGTTTCTTCAATAGATGTTTGTGACATGGACAAAAATCATATCATTGTAAACCTTTCTATGGCCTACAAAACAACAATCATTAAACTATATTGTGATATGCAATTAAAATAGCGGGAAATTTTAGCGAAAAGTATCTCTAAGCGTCATTAGTTTCTACAATGTCAGATAATTGGTAGTTTCTTGGTACCTGTAAGACCTGAGAAAATTTGTTGTGGCCCTATCAACAGGTTCAAATCTTTGAAATGTTTGGTAATTATTTTAATGCAAATTTACACCAAAGCAGACTCATGAATGCATATAAGACAAACATAACCCTATGGTAAAATCTTAAAGAAAACACTTTTCTGGTTCTTACCCTAGTCATTACTTTAAACTCAAACCCTTGAAAGGGATGTTAAGCTGAAAATGTACCACAGCTTTCTCTAAATGTCCCTATTCCTTCAATCCAAAACTTTCAAAAAAGAGACAAGTGCATAAACATGAAGGATTACTGTACAGTAAGCACTTGAGTAAAACAAAGGTCACAACAAAAAATCAACATTTTAAGCCAAGCAAACCTCTGTTTGATTAATCTGTACACATTATTTGTGTACAGGATATGTGTACAGTGTATTTAGTAAAATTGAGTTAATTGCACAGCAGAAGGTGCTGTTTACATAACATACTTATAAAAACAAATTAAGCAGCTGCATGAACAATGTCAACCTACTGTGGTGTTATCATACATGTCTACAGACCACTAGGCCCTGGTTCAAGTCTGGGTTGGGTAGACACGCCAGTGCACCACAACTGGTTATCAAAGGCTGTGGACATTGACTTGGTTGTCAATGTTATGTCTGTCTGTACGTCGTACCTATGTTCTCATTCGGTCGTATTAAGCGTTTCATGATAGCATATCATAAGCGACAATGCAGGCGATGACCCTCATTGTAATTGTGTGTTCACTCATTGTCATCGCCGCATGAACAATGTACATCTCAGGGATGAGTCAGTTATCCATTTGATGTGCATTTCCTATTGTACTATCACTTTATCACCTTGTCCTTTAAAGCTTTAATCCATTGTTTGTATTTATTACAAAAGATGAATAGGATTGTACAGATGTTTGAAAATCTGCCTCAAAATTTCTTCAACCCTTGTAAAAGATTGTATTTCATTTTGTGTACATAACACTAAACACAATATGAAAACAAGTGTTTCATGCCTCCGTGGTGTAGTGGTTAGTGCTTTGTCCCTGGTTCGAATCCCGGTGGTCTGCAAGCAGTGAGTTCACAACTGGTTATCAAAGGCCGTGGCCATCTTGATATAATGTCCAGCACTGGATGCTTTAGGGACGTTAAACCTTGCTATGCTATGCTATGCTATGTTGCTGCATGATTTGCTTATAAATGCCAACTGTTTTGTTTGAGATTAATTATCTTGAACTTTAGATTTCTTATTGGAAATGTATTCAAAATTATTCAATGAAACATATTTTGACAATCAGACTGTTCTATAGGTTGTGTGCAATAGCACATTATCTTAACTGTATTCAGTCCTGAGTACATAGTTGGGGCTCCTTTTTGAATAATGTATAATTGGAACTGAACAAATCTAGGGTTCTGGCGATTATGATAGCGGGAAAATCAGGAATATGCAGGAATGAAAAAAAGAAGAAAAAACAATTATATATTTTATAGGTTTCTTGAGTAAACAACAGTATATGGTAAATATGAGCTTTAAAAACATCCATCATTTAATTGTGTGATGAAAAGTACAATAATTAGAAAAGAGGGAAGTATATAAAGATATATATTCACTACATTAATATTATTTCCTTTGTGATTTTTTGTGGGAAGATTTTCGTCACCTTTATTCAGAACTGAGGAAGTTTTATAATTAATTCCGACTCTGTGTATAAATATAAAACTTGGTGTGCCATTGACATATCATTTTTACTTATCCTGTTTATGCATTTGTGGTGAGACAATTCACTGACTATTTGTAAACCCTTAAGCCAGATTGGCCCTTCAATCACTCCTCCAGATGTTTTGTAATGTTCAATAGACTCCACGTACCTCTGCATGGTGTTGGTTCTATGTCGCCCCCATTTTGTGCTTATTTGCTCTTTCTTAACTTTGAAGTGCTGCCGAACCTACATAGTAGTCCACTAGTGATCAGAAAATTAAGGCAGTTCAGATTATCATAAGATGTGGTTTAAATTGTGACAAAAACTACACGGGATCTAGACAAATGCAGGAATGTCAGTGGCGGTGAAGAAAACAAATATTTAGGAGGGGGGCACTGAAAAGGCGTAAATCCATTCAAAAATGTTTTTATTATTTTATTTTTAGAGTCCTCACCAACACCCAGAACCCTGTTTACAACCTCATTAGGTACCCCAATTTCTCCTCCCTCTTTGATAGGACTAAAACCCTATCGCCCCCTTCAGCTTACGCATTAAATCAGACCTCTTTCAACTTGGCATCAACCCGCCCTCTCGGCACCTATTCCTGGCCCACTTTTCCGCCTTGGGCCACCCCTCTTCCTTCTGTCCACCTAGACCTCTCCACTTATAACAAATCTCAAACTCACCTAATCTCTTCATCAATCTCCACAACCAAATCAAAGACCAACTCTCAAATTACACCTCCATCTATACTGATGGCTCCAAGGAAGGCAACAAGACAGCTGCTGCTGCCATCATCCAAGACATCACCCTCAGTAGCAGACTTCCTGACCACTCATCCATCTTTTCAGCCGAGGCTAAGGCCATTCTCCTCGCCCTCAACTTTATTGAGTACTCTCCTCTTAGTCACTTTGCCATTTTCTCTGACTCAAAGGCTGTTCTTACTTCATTACTCAATCTTAAATGGGATAACCTCACCTGCCACCTCCTCCTCCGGAAACTCTTTTCTCCCACCCTCTGCAGGAAAAGTGTTCTTTTCTTCTGGATACCCAGCCATGTTGGCATCCCTGGCAATGACAGGGCTGATACAGCCGCTAAGCTTGCCCTTAACCTCCTCCCTTCCCCTTTTCCCAAAACCCTCTCTGACATCAAACCGCTTATCGCTTCTCTTGTTCGTGACCGCTGGCAAACCTTATGGAACTTCCAAATTGATAACAAACTCCATGTTATCCAGCCCACAATCCCGATCAAATCCACCATTAACAACCTTCTCGATCGACAACGTTCATATTACCCGTCTTAGAATTGGTCACACCCACCTCACTCACTCCCACCTCCTTATTGGTTCCCCCAACCCCTCTGTAACAATTGCCACTGCATCCTTACAATCCATCACGTTCTCCTTGCTTGCCCCTGTTCAACCTTCCCAGAGCTTCTCTCGCTCCCCACAACTCAATTGCTGAGTTCTTCCAAAAAAATCCTCCAGATAAAATAGTCTCCTTCCTCCAGCATGCATCCTCTACAATCATATTTAATCCTCCTCTTCCACCCCTCTCTACTCTGTTTTTAGTTTTACCCATCTCTCGATCACAGCTTTCTGGCTTTTGTTCTTGAATTTCTCTCATTCCTCCCTGGTCTCTTTCCTTACTACCTCTAAATGATCTGACCTCTCAGGCACAATTTGACCTTCGTGTGGTGCCGTTAAGACCTCATCAAACAAACAAACAAACAAAAAAGTTTGTATTTAAAAAAAAAAAAAGATTTGTTAAGAAGGTGACACCGAAGGTGTCACTGAGTGCATATTGCTCACTTTACAGCATGGAGTGGGTTCCAGGGGCTTTGCCCCAGAAACTCTTGCAAAATTGACATTTGAAGGGCAAAAAAGTTTGCATAATGCATAGGATGTAGGTATATTATACAAGTCAAAATTCATGTCAAAGAGAGCTATAATACATAATATACGAAAAAAAAAAATTTCATGAAAACGCATACTGGGAAATATAATGTTTTTTGTTCACGTTTGATAAGCTGCCAATGCTCCCTTCACTTGTTCATTAATCTTGTGTTTTCACCCGTCAATAGTGCTCAAATCCAATAAGGCCCCCAGTGGCGGTGCTATGGGGGATTTTACCCCCCACTCCCCACGGGATCGCTTTGCCCCCACTTATCTCCCAGAAAATTTTGTAAAGTGACATATTTTGTCTGATTTATAGGATTTTCCCCCCCCAATCTGATCCCCCTTTCCTCATGACCAAAATCCTGGTGCCGCCACTGCTTGTAACATGTTAGAATCAGGCCAAGGATGCGAGTTGTCATTGATCAGATGTAATAAAGTAATTGTGATCATATGACTGGACATTTTACATTCTAGTTCAGGGGTCCATTACAGAAAATGTCTTACAAAAAAAACTGAATTGTAATTTTGTTTTGTATAACTGTAGATTGAACACACAATTACAATTGTGGACTGCAAGAGGCTGTCATATAATGAGAACATATGAATTAAATCTCGGGGTGATATTTAAAATATACCAAAAATATGAAAATTAAAAATGATTATTGGGAATCCTTGCCCCCATTGAAATTATTGAGGCCTGGTCCCCCCTCCCCACCCGCATTCCACTGCCTATGAATGCTAATCCTTAGAAATTAGGGTGCTCACTGTTATACCTGTGGTTAAGAATTAAAAGGATTCACAGAGTTCTTGCCTTAACCCTTTCACTGCTGACACCGTACTTTCACTTGGATGTCTGTGCAAACACATACATGTACCCGTTCCACACTATTCTTAATGGCACAGCACTCATCATACGATCATCATATCATATCAAAGCACATACCAGATTGAAGGGCAAAAATAGAAGAATTAGGGGCAGTATTCAGCTTTTGAATTTGGTACCTCAAATTTACATTACTTACAAAACAAGACTTAATGTTGAGTCGATGTAAGTATCAAAATACCAGCAAGTTACGATACGGAAACAGGTTGATTGGTAAAAGAAATTATAAATGCTTTAGTGAGTTTAATGTTTAGAAATTACATTTTTAGTTGTTTTCAAGTTTGGAACTATTCTTTTCAAATAAACATAGACTTTTTCTCTGTGATCTGAAACCTTTTTTCCTCACAGTAATCACATTTTAGTGTAGATATCTCCTATGCTAGTTTTGCAAAAAAATGATAATAGCACTTGCACTTAGTTAAGTCTTATCAGTGCAAGGTTAATTCCTTTCACCTTTCCATCCATCCATCCTGTGTCTGCTACATCTAATATTTTGTTATTTTTCAAACTTCTTTTATGCATTTTTTTAACAGGAGGTGACAGCAATAGAAGAAGCCTTTAGTGGGTAAGTTGAATTTTACGTGGACAAATAGGCCTGTATTGATGTTCATTGCATAGAAAGAAAGAAAGCAGTGAAGCTAGAAAGTGCATTGAAAATTTATTTGAACCTACTGTAAAGGGCTTGTTTGTGAGAAAAAATTTAACTTGAAGAATTCTTAAACATTTTTGAATGGCTATTTTCAGGATCCTATGCACCAAGATGTAACAGAGAAGTTGCTGTTGTCATAATTGTCAAAATGAACATATTTTCACTCTTTACAAAAATAGTCTGTGAATATGTTTTTTTGTTAGATGATAATGATTACCATTGCTGTATCATGTTTCTTAATCTGCTTTGATGTTTAGTGATTGAAAGCTACAAACGTTTTGAGAAATATTTCAATAGAATAACAATATGATGACATCCCTACTTATTTATGCTTAAAGGCAATACTGAAAAAATATAGAAAATTTACATTCTTGGACAAAATTCGTTAAAACACTTAGTGAAAATATGTGATGCTTTTCATGAACCATCTTTTCTATTGTAAATTATTCTCCATTTAGAAATCATAAATGCTGGAAATTCCACCATGGGCTTCCTCCTGGACCTAGTCAAATAACATCTGACTGTAGTATACACTATAGCCACTACATGGCTGCTATACAGTCAGAAAAGGCTATATACATTATAACGTTGAAACTGCTGCATTGGTTTATCATAGAAGCATAGATGAATTTTGACTTTGCGCTAAAATAAGTAGGCTTTTCCGCGATGATCTTTCAACTTTTGACAATGCCTTTTATCGTCATGGATTACTTTTATGTAATACAAAATAAATAGAAATATGCTATGATACTACTGTATGTTAAGACATTCACTTAAGTTTTGTGCATGAGTTTAATAAAGAAAACTGGAAAGGTACATTTTGTGTAAGAGCCTTGGCAATTGACTTTCTTTATAGCACCTTGGGTGGATGTATCTAATTAGTTAAAAAGTTGTTGAACAATAGAGCGTTGGTGAAGTCAACATGTGTATAGCATTAAACCAAACACTGCGCTTATTTACTGACAAACATTTTCAAAATAGCAGTGCCAGCGCACTTGGGTAATACATGCACTAATTGTGTATGCATTTCCAAAGTGAGTGATTTGCAAAGTATCGGAATGTCATTTCTTCCGTAATTTAGATGTTTTTTTACATACACAATGTTCATCATTTCATTTGTAACTTAGTTTGAAAGATACTTTAAAGTTTCAAGATGCTATTTCATGAATATCTTATTTGTTGTTGTCTGATTGGTTTTCAACATTGCGAGTGTATTATGCGTTGTCTCACTCAGTATGCAAGTATTGCCTTGCAAGTAGTGCCGACAGAGTGTGAAGTGTTTATCTCACTACCCTGGACCCCACCAGCCCATGACTTCCACTGCACGGGCTGCTCGTTCTGTGATCAGACTCAATGCTCACTTTGCTCGCAAGGGCCCCCAGCCCACCGCAGCACCAAGCCCCCAGCACCAATCTGACGTCACTGATTGAACATTTATAAATCAATTCTGTCTTTTTTTAAAGATCATTTCACCCTCTTTTCACAACTTTAGTAGCTTGTAATTTTCTGGACATTGTCATATTTTTCAAGACGCTTCCAGTTCCCCTATTCTACTTCAATGTATTTCTTTTTAAATAAGACTATGTGACCAATTTGATGTTAAATTGACCAATTTGAAGCGAAATTGCCAGATTTTGGGCATAACTTTCCGATACTGCCATTTTGAATTTTGCTTTTACAAAATAGGTGCAAATTTTCTTTAAGAATATTCTGTGATTTTCTTACACAATCTTGGACAAAACTCGTTGAAACACTTAGTAAAAATATGTGATGCTTTTTGTAACCTCCTTTTCTATTGTAATTTTTACCTTATATAGAAATCATAAATGCTGGAAAAAAAATTTCTGTTGCTTTTTCAATCCCTATTCTTTCATTTGTACTTAATATTTTAGAATTTGAGGGACATTGTTATAATTTCATTGACACCAGTGTCCTTCTCCCCTACTTCTACTTCACTATATTGATTAACCTCCCCTCCCCCTCGTGGTTCAATGTTGGCCGTTGTCAATTGTTTTTTGTTTTTTTTCTTTCCGGAAATGATGTTAAGACAGAATTAAATGCAACATTGAGAAGGGGGAGGGGTAGGGATTTATAATTCTTGGAAAAAACATTACAGAAATGTAACACTATGATATGTAATTCTCATAACACTATAACATATGTAATTCTCATAATGCTAAATTGTTCCAACAGGTTTGGCCAAGATTGTAGATGAAATTTTGTGATTAAATTTCCCATCAATGGAACTGAGTGTTGTAAATGCTTCTCAAATTTTTCCTCTGATGTGCAAAGTGTATTATATTGACTTCTTTTAAGTGGCTGGAGCCTATGCACCACGAAGTAACAAAGAAACCATCATTGTGTGAACTAAATATTAAATTGATCTTATGAAGGGCAGAATACAAATGATCATTATTAGTGTATGAGGTGGAACAGAGAGTGAGCACAAGTTATGTAGCTGAATATTTGATTTTTGCCCAGTTTGAATTTCATATTCGCAATAGGTTTAAATTTTCTTTGCAAGTTGAAAAACATATTTTGATGAAAGGTTGATTATTTCAACTACTGATGCCCAGCATTGTAATAATTTCTGTTCCTTTCATACATTATTATATTTTCATAACATAGTTTATTGGTGTGATATAGTATTTAATTTTGTTGTTTATTGTTGTTATGATTTGAAAAAAGATAATTATGTTTCTGAAGATTTTAATGTCTTTGATTTGTGAAAATAAAGTGAATAAACGAGGGGAAAAAAAGAATTTCATATTCAAGAGAAGCTGATAATATTGTGAAATATTTTCAAACAGCCAATCATAGCATTTGAAAGTGTACAGTCCCAAAGAGCAGTTAACCTGAATTGTTTGGTCATTTATGTTAATATTGAACTAAAATTTATTGCAATGTTTGCTGCAATGAAAAATTTAATAGAAATTGTATTTTGCAGTTTAGAGATGGATATAATTCCACACTCCCAATTATTTTCCAACACAAGATGTGGCTGCAATTTGAAAAAACTTTGTGTTAGTATTTACAAGTCTTTTGATTTTTTTCCATATAGCTTTCTTGTATATTCAGATGAGGAGGAGAACTCTAAAAAGAAAGTATGTCTGGATCACTTCTTGCAGTTCTGGAGGACCATTCCAGAGGTTAGTGAAGGTGACATGCCATTGTCAGTTTGGTTGAAATGAACAGAATATGGAATTACCAGCAATGATTGTGTTTGGGATACTTTTGCTCAAATTCAGCAAAGTAATATAATAAGTAATGAAGGATCCCAGGGTGCACCAATAAATACAATTTCAATTCTGTTTCCTCATTTTCAGGTTATCAATGGGATGAAAGGAAGCCCACAATTTCACATTTTATGGGTTTGAGATTGTGAACAGTAGTGAGGAATTGGATTGTAATTTTATTTTAAGACATTAGCATGAAAGTGGTGTGTATATGCATCAAACTTGTGATCAAAATTTACACAGACTGTCAAGTTTAAAGCATTTTTTGCACTGATTTCAAAGTTGCTATGATGTATTCATAAAGTAGTGAAATGGAATGATCCTAAATAATATGTTTTGCATTTGCAGTTATTTTTGTGATTTAATTTTTCTTGTAATTTCATTTTTTCTGCTTTATTATTCAGGAGTCAAAGAAAACCGCCTTGGATATCTATGTTGCTTACATGTTCACCAAGCGTACCACACCAAAATTTCTTTTGCATACAATACTCAAGCAGTCTGTCGAGGCACAAGCTATATCACCCAAGTATGAAATCTTCCCTTATTATTCACAATTCTTTCTTAAATTGAAACATTAATACAAATAGCTTAACAAACAGAATTTTCAAGAAGAATGGTGTATTTTTGACAAGATTAATTTGCATATTGAAATGTGACATGTTCATGCATTTTAATGAGAAATCTATGTAAATATGTAAATGATCCTTTTTTTTTAGTGGGGGGTGGGGGGATGGTGGGGTGGAAATGCAGTAGGATGAGATGGCACCGTCCTTTTAGCAACATTTACTTTGTTATTCTCTCTGTCATGTTTTTCCTTGCAGAATGATTTGTGATGCCATCTTAAGTAACTCGAAGATGAATTATAAGTCTGTTGAGTATTGGACTCCGACCTTGATTCTGATGATCAATATAGTCAAATATATTGACTACAAAGTAAGCAATCTCCATTTCTTGTATATATTCTCCCTCACATCCACCCCTATGCAACAACTCCATGAGCAGCTCATGAGCTGTCAAGCATAATTGTACAGACTGCCCTCTTCACACACTCTCTAGGACATCACTCACCCTATTCACAGCATAATTCATTCACAACTACCCACCTTTAAACTGACTCTTTTTTCCAAGACATCAACTTCATCAACAGCATCTGAAATCTACCTTTACTACCATAAACATTACCACTCAAACTTAGCTCCTTACACCTCCTGTCCCCCTCCATCATCTTTGCATATATTCACTATGTTAATGTTACCTCTCTGGCACATTTTAACCTCATCAACCAAAACCCATCTTTTATATTTTGTATGCTGTCCTATCAGAGCAATTCCAAGTTTTAGTGCATATCTCAGTTACTAAGGAGGAGTGTTTAACAAACATTCAAGTGTATGCAAATAGTTTTTTAATAGGATGAAAATACTTGAATCTGCACATTAACAATGTTCGATGCCATCTGCGATGAATAAGGTGTGATGTAATTGGAAGTGGATTTAGTGAAGTATCTTGCATTGGTATTGATGCGATTCATTTGTATAAATTGCCATTCCATATACCAAAGCTATTGTGATGCCGTTGTATCTGTGTGTACTCCCGTTGTCATTTGCATGACGCATGGTGATTGGTTAACATTGTAGGGTAAATCTGCAACATCATCCAACCAGTCAGCATGCGCATAACGAGATTGGGAATAGTCACACTTGACTATTTGCAGTCAATATCTAGCCTCTGCCGAGTTAGGAAGTTACTTCCTAATGCTCCAGTTACCTAGCGTAACCTTTTGCTTTTAGTAATCGTTATTGTCCTTAATAGATAATTGCAAACGCATTTCCCTCTCTAACGTGGTTTTTCTGGTGTAATTCAGATTGTAATTCAGTTTTTGTATTTTTGCTTGTACTTTTTGTTAATGTGTTTTGCTGTTTGGATCAATTTTAAAACTGATTTAGTAATTCCTTGAAGAGTTTGAGACGACTTTTTATTGAGGCACTAATTCCTTGAAGAGTTTGAGATGTGGACTCTTTATTACTATTGTTTTGAACAGACATTGCACTATTGTCAAGTGAGACTGGTTTAGCAATTCCTTGAAGACTTTATTGCACTATTGTCATGAGGCACTATTGTAAGTGAAACTGGTTTAGTAATTCCTTGAAGAGTTTGAGATGTGATGACTCTTTATTGAGGCACTATTGTCAAGTGAGACTGGTTTAGTAATTCCTTGAAGAGTTTGAGATGTGATGACTCTTTATTGAGGCACTATCGTCAAGTGAGACTGGTTTAGCAATTTCTTAAAGAGTTTGAGATGTGATGACTCTTTATTGAGGCACTATTGTCAAGTGAGACTGGTTTAGCAATTCCTTGAAGAGTTTGAGATGTGATGACTCTTTATTGAGGCACTATTGTCAAGTGAGACTGGTTTAGCAATTCCTTGAAGAGTTTGAGATGTGATGACTCTTTATTGAGGCACTATTGTCAAGTGAGACTGGTTTAGCAATTCCTTGAAGAGTTTGAGATGTGATGACTCTTTATTGAGGCACTATTGTCAAGTGAGAATGGTTTAGCAATTCCTTGAAGAGTTTGAGATGTGATGACTCTTTATAGAGGCACTATTGTCAAGTGAGACTGGTTTAGTAATTCCTTGAAGAGTTTGAGATGTGATGACTCTTTATTGAGGCACTATTGTCAAGTGAGACTGGTTTAGTAATTCCTTGAAGAGTTTGAGATGTGATGACTCTTTATTGAGGCACTATTGTCAAGTGAGACTGGTTTAGTAATTCCTTGAAGAGTTTGAGATGTGATGACTCTTTTGAGATGTGATTTATTGAGGCACTATTGTGTGAGACTGGTTTAGCAATTCCTTGAAGAGTTTGAGATGTGATGACTCTTTATTTTATTGAGGCACTATTGTCATTGTCAAGTGAGAGTGAGACTGGTTTAGTAATTCACTTGAAGAGTTTGAGATGTGATGACTCTTTATTGAGGCACTCTTGTCAAGTGAGAATGGTTTAGTAATTCCTGAAAGAGTTTGAGATGTGATGACTCTTTATTGAGGCACTATTGTCAAGTGAGACTGGTTTAGTAATTCCTGAAAGAGTTTGAGATGTGATGACTCTTTAGTGAGGCACTATTGTCAAGTGAGACTGGTTTAGTAATTCCTTAAAGAGTTTGAGATTGACTCTTTATTGAGGCACTATTGTCAAGTGAGACTGGTTTAGTAATTCCTTGAAGAGTTTGAGATGTGATGACTCTTTATTGAGGCACTATTGTCAAGTGAGACTGGTTTAGTAATTCCTTGAAGAGTTTGAGATGTGATGACTCTTTATTGAGGCACTATTGTCAAGTGAGACTGGTTTAGTAATTCCTTGAAGAGTTTGAGATGTGATGACCCTTTCTTGTGAGAGTACCTGGATTCAATCTTTGAAAGATTACATAGTTTGTTGTCATTCTGACAAAGAATGGAACTTCTGTTTACATTTTTTGAGACAGGAATATTTGTGTTTCATGTTGCCCGCAGTATAATGTGGTTTTGTTGTTTTTCAGGGTTGCAGGGACCTCCTTCGTGTATTGCTTGATAAAGTCCTTCAAATTCCAGGCAGTGTGAACTTAGCTTATAAGCATGAAATGGAGACTGTTAAAAAGGTAGGTGTGATGATACTTTAATTATGGAAATGATTTCAAATAGATAACTTAAACTTAGAAGCTGCCACGCCTTCTGGCACATAAGGCAGGTAACTCACTCCATCATGATTGATGGTCTGCAGTGAATGATGTACCATCATTCCAGCTTGTGTTGTTCCCTCTTCAGATCCTGTTGTGAGTCAGGTACCAGCTCATTTTACCCCTTCATTGATGTAAAAACCAGTGAAAACTTGGTGGGCAAGTCTGGAAGGTGGGGGAGCTTGGTGCAGTCAATTATTCACCATCTGCATGATTTGACATAACACTAGTGGTTGCTTTGAGAGCTTTCTGACTCCATGATTATGCCAAGATCTTGTGTAGACATGTAATATCCATTCCTGACTAGATGTCAGGTGTGATTAGCAGTAGAGCAATGTTGACAAATGAATTATAGAGGATAAGTTTAAGACTTCAGTGAATAGATTGGAAATTCATTTAGAAGGGAGTTGAGGTGGTAAATTTCTTGAAAGTTTGAAAAATTGAAAATTCAGACAAAGCAAATGGGTGAAATTTAGCTTCGCAAAGGACCCTAAAAGCATGGAAAAAGAGTCATCAACAGGATGCTAATAGTTTGCCAAACTTCACCCCAAAATTTAATGAGTATTATGCAAAATGATGCAAAAATAAGAAAATCATATTCAGACAAAATGCCCATAGACATTTCTGAGCTTGTTTGACTTTGATTGTCATATTGATGCATTTTCTTTTATTTCAGTTGATAGCATCAATCCTGGATAGAAATAATTGTCTTTTACCTGGGTATTTTGCTGTCACTGAGATTCAGAAGATTTTTCCTGATGGCAGCCCTGAAGCTAGTCACTGGGTAATCATGCCTCTTTTAACAAGCTCTATTGTGAATGAGACACATTTCAGGTTTTCATTTTCTGTGAAGGAAATGATCTAGTGTTGTGTTACCTCTCCATTGTTTTAAAATGTAATTATAGATGAAAATCTCTCACCTAGCCACTCTCACCACTGCACCATCCTAGTTTAGCTGGGTTCCACGACTGAAGACCATTCTCTTTGGCGGAATGGATGTTATGAAGAGTTTACTTATCCTCTCATTCCCTGTGGGACAGAAGGCCGCAACAACACTACGCCATCTGGTCCACTCCTGGGCAGCTGCCTGCACGCCGCAACAATACCACGCCATCTGGTTTACTCCTGGGCAGCTGCCTGCACTTCTCCCCAAGAAAGTCCCATCTCTATTAATTCCTCTGTCCCACTGGAGTCCAATTCAGGAATACTTTGGGGATGTGATCTTGGTGCATCCTCAGTACATGCCCGAACCATATGATCTACACTTTTTGATTTACACTACAATGCCATGTCAGCCTGTTTTCTTGTACAAGACCAACCTAGTGTAGCTGGGTATAGCTGTTAAGGGTTCCACAACTGAAGACCATTAACTTTCAACAGAATGTATGTGATAAAGATTAGTACATTGGAATTTGAAAAATTGGCTCAATATGTCCTGCTCTCAGAAAACAGTGTATAGCTGTGTACTTTGGGCTTCATAATGTAAAAACAATTGGACACATTCTTTAAAGTATGTCATAGGCATAATATTAATGTTTTGATGGTATTTCTTAACAGCTTGTTGGTGAATTACTTGGAACCTATGTAGAATCCTTTAGGGCAGTGGCACGAATGGCTGTAGTCACAGGTGAGTTTATAGAGCTTGCATTTCTGTGCACCCACCAAGAAGAGGGAAGGGGGAAAATTGCATGTATTGCACATTTTTTCTTTTAAGCATGAAAAATATTTTTTGGAATTTAAAACTTTGTATGTACAGTATGCACATTTGCATATTGTAGTTGATTTTGATTACAAAATTAGAAATGTATAATTACGGCAGTTAATGTAAAAAGTTGGAAAAACTAGGAGCTATATCACGCAAAGCCAGACTTTCTCGCAGCCTCTCAGTTTTGGTACAATGCTGCATTCCATTTCTGTAAAAATAATACATCAAATTTATGTTGCAGAAGTGCCCTCATATCCAAAGAAAGTCTAAATAAGCATAATTGGGCAAAACTCAGGAAGAAGAAAGCTTGTAGAACTTAAGTAACAAACTGACTTCCACTATATAACACTTTCATTGTTAATGATTAATTAATCTTTAATTAGTTTTGTTTTATGTTATCATATATTTAAAAAGACAAATTCTGACATACTTTAAGTCCTTATTTCATATGATAGAATTAAAATTTCAAATCTTCTGATCTAGTTTCATACCTCCCAAAGTAATCTTAAGACATTTGTTTGTAATTATTAAAAACTTTAAAGATACCATGGGAGCCACCTTCTTTATCTTTAAACATGTAGAAAATGATGTCATCAACCCAGTAGGATGATGGAATGCCTTGTATTTCTTTACAATCAATCTCAAGTTTTCTAACTTGTGAAAAATTGTTTTCCTTTTGCAAGGGTCAAGGATATTTTTGTGTACACATATATTATCAAAACATGCTGTTAAAACTTTGTGTCGCATCATTTTGGAAATAAAACCTTTTTTGGGCAGAGGGGAGGGGGGACATTTTTTTATCAAAGATATCTTTTATCTAGATATATGTTAGTACTGGTGCCATTCAGAGAAAGTTATCAGGGGCATATTTGTTAGAACAAGTTTTCTTTGTCAGAAACCCACAATGTTTTGTCAACCATGATAGTTTAGAGGGGGTTGGGGATGAAGGCCCACTCATCAGTTGTTCTGCTCCTTAAAGTTTCAAACAGTCAGACCCGACCTGATATATAAGCAGGTTGGATCAAACATTTCTTATTTTCTTTATTTTAAAAATCACAAGTAATTAGGAACAAATTTCCTTTATCAATGATCCCATTGTATTCATTCTCCTGTTGGTCCTGGGTTGTTGTGGAAGTTTGTGTTGAGTATCATATAGCAATAGATGAAGTCCCTATTTTGTAGTTGAGCAGTTATTTTAATTAAGATAAGTGGTCTCATTATTTGCTACAGTAAGTTTGTGGCTATGATTTGCTGGAACAAATTTTTAAGGAAAAAGACAAGTTATGTATTCCTTTCACATCTGTTGTATGTACATGTACATGAACGAGAGTTTAACTGTGAGTTTTATTTTTAGGTCGATGTCATCTTTTGCCTGTCATTGGACATTCAAACACCAATGGAAATGCCTGGAAGTTAGACCCGTTTACCTTCACATTCCACCTGAAAGGAATGCTTCCATTTGATAAGGTCAGTTTCATTAAAGTATTGTCATCATTATTATAAGCTTTTTCATATGATGCACCTATAAGTTGAATTGGAAGCATGAGAAATCAGTTCTTTCTGCTGAAAAAAAACTGCTTTGTTGTCTTTTGTTGTGTACACATTAAACAAGTAATACAAGTATTTAGTTTATGAAAGATACATTTTGAAAATAGATCAATGAATCGTTCATTGATTCAGTAGAGGGCAATTAAGTCTTAAGACTGCAAATAATCTATTTGTAATTAGTGATAAGTTTAAGAAATATTTTCATGGAATGACATTTGTATGTATTTAATAGAGAACATTTTCAAAAACAGATTGGTAAAAATCCATCTTGATATCTCTTTCCTATAAGATGTTTTTAAATTTGAAAGATTTTTCTTGCCTGCATAAAAACAACTTTTGTACTGGGTATTAGTCATCATTATGATGTCATCACAGCACTTTCTGATCTTTATTTCTTTCTTTGTCTTAGTCATCATTATGATGTCATCACAGCACTTCCTGTACTAATCTGTATGAAAATTAATCACCAATTTTTCATAATTCAAATATAAGTTTCAAGAACAGATTGAAAAACATTATTGTAAACTTTAATCTACATCATTCTTAATAATGTTTAAAGAAAAAAATGTTCCCAATCATTTAGAAAATACAATAATAAATGTTCAAAGAAATACATCAAGAATAGTACAGAAGTGCTGTGATGACATCATAATGATTACTGAGACTCAGACCAACAATCCCTTTTACGCAGACAAGAACAATTTAAAATTCAATAACCTCTTGTAGGAATAAGATATTAACTTGGTGTTTTCACCAATCTCTTTCTTTTATTGTCCTCTATCAAATATATTAAGATGAACTTCCATGGGAATATTCCTGTAAAGAATAGAAATAGAAATAAACTGACTTATTTTTTGATAAAGAGCTGTTATGGGTCAGTTTTCACTTATATCCTAAGATTTAACAATACAAAACTAGAGTCTTAGAATTGCACCTCAGTGGTTTAGATTTGGAGTAAATAGCGACTTGCAAATTCTTGACACCGTCCAACCTTGTACATTTTACAACAGGTGCCAACCCTATCAAAAAGAGGCATAAACTGGCATTGTTATTTTGGGCCTCTTCCAAGTCATTTTGCTCATGCCAGAATTCAAGAGTTATTGCTCTATCTCATGCAGCTTTGTATCAAAAATCTAAACAAAATTTGCTATTTTGTTTGAACCTATGAATGTTCACTGATTGTTACCACTTAAAAAGAAATGAAGGCATAAGATAAATAAATGCACATGGAAAAAAAAAAATATATGTAGTTCTTGTGGAAGAATTCCTGTCTCCTTCCCATTACTTCCCCTCCCACCCTTCTCTCACTCAGTATTTGACTGAAGTATTCCAAAAATGTAATTTTAATTTTTGTACCAGATTCAGTACCCTCTACACACTGTGTCCTCTTGATTTAATATATCAAAAAGTTCTTATTGTAAAGAGAATCATTTGTCGCACTCACAAATGGCAAGGGGGATTCACTGTGATAGACTGCCAGGAGCAGTGGAAATACTTCTATTTTTGTGGTGTGAGTTAACGGCATGATTTCATACCATAATAAATACCATCATTTTTGTGTAATGTACAATCATTGCAAACTATTTGGTATTAGAATTGTGCCCATAGGATTCTTAATGCTATGGGAACCACTGTGTTGCTTTCATAGATGCAGCTTATTTGCATGCACATTTCAGGCCTACAACTCCTTGCTTTGCAGTATGAACATTGTGCAAAGCAATTTGAAAACTGGTAAATTCTCTGCTTGATTCACATTTACAAAATGTCATCAGTGTTCCAGTGAAAGCACTTTGAACTTTGTCACATATGTAATATGGTGTGTATAGTCTGTACTGTCACCTGTCAGCTTAAGAAAGCAACTTATGGTCAGACTGTACAGCTTTGTCTCTAACAACTACAGCTAATTGGTTGGGGAATTATAGTTACTACCCCCACCCTCACCCCCTTCCAGCAATAATCATGTTTGTCATAACATGGTCTATAGACCTTTGAATTGGGAATAGGGGATGCAACAAATTTGCAGGAAATTTTTAGAGTGAAAAATTGTAATGGTTCCTGACAAAATGAACTTGAAATGAAGTTTCAAAGTACAATAGACTATGCTAAAAAAAGGGCTTTAAGGAAAAGTTTATCTTTTGATTGCTAAATTAGGGATTTGGCGGGAATTTTGGAGCAGTGTTTGAATGATAAAAGTTGTCCATACAGTTTGTTTTTACAGCTATTAAGATTAGGTATCCAGTTCAGACAATATTTTTTGTTTACTCAATTTTTCAGATAAGAATTCTGATGACTTATGTATACACAAAGTTCATTTTGAAGCAGTATGTTTTTGGAAGATCAAGAATATGAGTCCCATCAAATGTGACTTTGTGGGAATTGCTGTTATTTTTAGGGAAAAGATTATCAAGCTTTATGTCTCTTGTTGGTATTACACAACACCATTTGTATATTTTTAAAAGCCTGGATCTGTACTTGAATAGTAAAATTCATATGTAATAAACTTAGCTACTATAGCAACAGGTGAGGTTGTCTGTCACCTGCTTTCAAGCTCAAATTCCTCACAAACTTTCATGAAGTTGTTCTATTTCTAGTCAGTCTTTTAACCTTTTCTCGTACCCTGTTGCATGTATAGCTTTGTGTCATGTTATTTGAAACCAGTCTTGCTCTATCACTCATTTCTTTTATAAAACACCAAAGTATTTTTTCATGGGAAAGGTGCATTAAATTAATGAAAAGTTATTTCTGTAGTAGCAAGAAATATGTTCGTAATGTAATTTTTTTCTACCTCACGAATTCCATTCATTTAAATCTGTTTCCAAATCAATGGAAACGCAAACTATTTTTGCAATAAACAGGTCAAGAAATTTCTCAAGAAATTATTATAGACCTTTTCAAATCTGATATCAACCATTTCTGAAAAACTAATTTAAATAATGTCACATGGTGGAATTCATGTGTCCATAATGAACCAATGGTATACTGGGAGAATCTTATTGACTAATCAAATACTAGGGATTCTTAGAATAGGTCACACCCCTCTCACTTACTCCCACTTGCACATGCTTTCAAATGTTAATGATGCACGTTATATACATGAATGTAATATGCGCGCACATCATTTAAAAAAAAGTTACCCTCATCAACTGCAGCTGATTGGTTGGGTAACAAAGGGAAGCTTCCCCAGGAGTTGATTGGTTGAAGCACTGATGAAATTGGTTTGAAAAGATCTACTGACATAAGCTCTTGGTGTGGCACTAAGCAATTAAAAATGTCTTTGTTTTGTAGATATGATAAAGTAAAGATTCATTGATACCTCTTTTGTAGGACCAGATGAAGCCTCAAACCCACCTGATCCAGTATGTCCTGAAACAGCCATACTCCAGGGACATGCTCTGCACCATCATTTCTCTCAACAAACAGGTTTGTTTTGTACATAATATGATGTCATCCTATAATCATAGTTAAAACTTGAAACACAGAAGATTGCAGTTTGTTCGCACTCAGACTGCAGAGCATTTAATCAGCTGCAGGAGCCATAATAGGACACCATTTTCAAAGTTAGGTGCTTTGCAAAAAACCCATAACAAAGCAAAAGTCAATTCCAATACAGAATAAGAGATTTACGGTTTTGTTTCAAATATAAATGGGAGGAAAGTTGCAGTGAAGTTGTCTGAAAATGTGGTGATAATTGCATTGCCCCCTTGTGACAACCTGTGACTGCAGAGTTGGAGCTTTAAATGTGTAAAAGGGAAGTTTTGTTTAAAATTTAGTAGCCACAGTGGGTCTGAGGAGACCCCCCTCCCAAGATAGGGTTAAAATTTTTCTAAAGGCTATTTTTTATTTTTTTATTTTTGTGCATGATAACTTTTGCCCGTTTCATTGTTTTATATGTATTTTCAGCAAAAGCAAAGATCTGTCATTCTTGAGGAACAATTGTCAGACTTAGTGGTTATTGCTATGGAAAAGTCTGAACAAGAGGATGGTAGCCCTCAGTTCCAGAAGAAGATCCAGTTGCTATGGCAACACCTATCTAGCCAGCTTATCATATTTGCA
Source organism: Chiridota heheva (assembly GCA_020152595.1). Taxonomy (NCBI): domain Eukaryota; kingdom Metazoa; phylum Echinodermata; class Holothuroidea; order Apodida; family Chiridotidae; genus Chiridota; species Chiridota heheva. Next base: position 682,867 of record JAIGNY010002050.1, read on the forward strand.
CTCTTTCAGTTTGTGAGCTTCCTGAAATGGTGGAGCTTTTTACAAGAAGGTAAATTGCATCTTTGACAAGGATGAAAGTTGTTTTTATTACTAAAAATATATTTATATTAGGTTAATATACAAGAGGAGAGATATAGTATGTTTTTGAGAAACTATATGTTTTTTTGAGAATAGCCCTGGGAACTTGAGAAAGGTTTCAGTTTGTGAGACGATGGCACATAAAAGTATAAGAGCTTTGAGGGCGGAGCAAAAAGCACTATACAAATGGATGTATTATTATTAATATTCTATGGAATGCAAGGATTGATCTTTGGTGATGTGTATGTATATGAATGAATGTCAAGTTTTGAAGATTCTTGTTGTTTTCAGTGTAGCATCACTTGTTGTTTTCAGTGTAGCATCTTGTTGTTTTAGGCAGTAAATTAAAATAACTGGGTGTTTTTTAATACACACTGATAATGACATTGATTTGATTTTTACAGACTCTCCTCTGGTATAGGCACACTTGCATTTTCTTGACCAACTTCTCTGAATCAGGTGCTTCTGCTTTGTGATCATTCCGAGAATGTTTGATGCATTCATGGGTATATCCCAATCTGTAGATATCTGAAAGAAGATTTCTTGTGAAGGTTGGAATGGTTGTTCAGTCAAAAGTTCCATATAGCACATTTTACCATATTTTCAATACTGAAAGGAACATCTCAGAAAGAATGAAATGTAGTTTAACATTGGAAAGTAACAAAAGGAGCAAAATCATGAACATTACTTGTTGTGCTCCTTAATTTGAATAGTTACCCGACCTGATATATAATCAGCTCTGGTCAGACTTTTCTCTTTACTTTCTTTATTTTGAAAACCACAAGTAATAAGGATACATTTTCCATAAATGGCTCTATTGGTCTTTGGTTGTTGTGGAAGTAGGTGTTGATCATTGGGTGCATGCAGTCCTTATTGTGTGGTTGAGTGGTCATTTTTATTAGGATAAGTGTTTCAGTATGTTTGTGGTTAGGATTTGCTGGAACAAAAATTTAAGCAGCAGGACAAGTCATGATATCACATTTCTGTGGTTATGATATTACCTTTTTGTAGTTTTGATATATAATTCTAATCTTAGTCTGCAATTTTTTAATCTTACTGCATGTCTTTTGAATGAAAAACTGTATGAAACGTCTGTTTAATTACACCAATAATATTGTCTGCATTCTGTTAATGCATACAATAAAATGCAATTTGAATTTTGAATAATTTTGAAGTAAATATAGATTTATTAAGTAACTGCTTCTCCTTTCTACACAAGCTGAAAGGAAAGAATTTGGTTAGAGGCAGAGACCATTTGATGTGGCTTCTTCTGCAGTTCATCTCTGGCAGCATCAAGAAGAATCCCCTGCATGAGTTTCTGCCCATTCTCAAGTTGTTTGATTTGCTGTATACAGAGACTGAGGTTAGTGATTGACAGAACATGTTGTGTTACTAAACCATGAATAGCATGAACCTTGTGAAACAATAAATGCCTTTTTGCTATGGTTGGTGATGCCTTTCCTAGATCTTCATTTGGCGTAATATATTCATGGGAGTTATTTCCACCAAGTTATTATGCAGGGTTGGAATACATTGCAAATGTTCCCACAAAAATAAAGAAATAATGGCTGCTGTTCCCATTAGTTGTTTACATAGGAGCCATAATGGCATGGGGTACAGGGGCCCGCATAAGGGGTAGAACCTCTTGGGGGGGGTTCTATTCGGCAAAGCACCGGGAAATTTGAGGTTGTTATGCTTTTTAGCCTTCGAACTGCATGTAGTTCATGTTGTGGAAACAATTTTTTGCATTTGATTTTTTTTTTATGATTGATTTCCTTCCACAGAGATGAAAGGCGTTTCTGCAAACTAGGTTCCCAACCTTGGCAATATAATAATAATAATAATAATAATACACATATATTTATAACCGCCCCTTTGAACTAAATCGTCAGGAGCGCGGAACAGTAAGTAAAGTAAATGATAAGATAAATGAAACAAATGAAGTATAAAACTAGAAATTTAAAAGCAAAAAATTGAAATACCTAAAATATAAATACGCAATTAATCAATACATAATTCATAGGCTAAACTAAAGATTAAAAGCTGAACATGCTGAATACGAAATATAAACAAATGAAGTAAAAACAAATTAAGTAAAAGTACAAATTACTGAAATATCTAAAATAAGTATACACAATGAATCAATACATAAAACAAAGACTAAAGATTATAAGCACATTTAAAAAGGTGGGTTTTCAGTTGAGATTTAAAAACATTGTAACAGTGAATTGCACGTAATTGAACGGGTAAATATTCCACAAGGTACAGGCAGCAACAGAATAAGATCTTTGACCAGCAGATTTAGAATTGAATTTTGGTAAAACAAGAGTTGGAGCAGTTGACTGTCTGGTAAAACGAATTGGGTTAAAAACTTTTAAATGTAAGTAAGAAGGCCCGGATTTATAGACAGATTTATGGGTGAACATGAGAATTTTGAATTTAATTCTAAACTGAATAGGTAGCCAATGAAGGTGAAACAGAATTGTAGTGATATGGTCGAATTTCGTGCAGGATGAAAGCAGACGAGCAGCATGGTTTTGAATTTTCTGGAGACGTTGAATTTGATAATTTGGTAAACCAACAAATAAGCTATTACAAAAATCAAGTCTCGAACTAATAAAAGCATGAACAAGAGTGGCAAGCATTGAGAGCGGTATGTACTTCTTGACTGAGAAAATGTTACGTAAATGCCAGTAGGCATTTTTACAAATAGTTGCCATGTGGGCATTATATGAGAGACAACTATCGAATATAACCCCTAAGTTCCTGGCAGAAGTGCTTTTTGAGATAGTGACGCCATCGATATATAGATTTAGATCAGGGACTGGCTTCCGGCATGATTTTGGATGGAATAGAAGTAACTCAGATTTGTCGGCATTGAGCTTGAGCTTGTGGCTAGTCATCCAATTACATATGGTTAGAATACAGGTTTCAAATCTTTTAGTGACAGACAAAATTTCATCGTTATCATCTAGATTAACTGGCAACCATAGCTGTATATCATCAGCATAAAAATGATAGTAAAGCCCACATTTTTCAATAAGATCAGCTAAGGGTGCAGTATAAGCCGTATATAAAAAGGGACCAAGCACGCTTCCTTGAGGTACACCGTAGTGGAGATCCTTGACAGTAGAATGGTGCTTATATGTAAAAAAAAGAAAAATATTCTAGTTTTGTTTCAAAATATTATGACATCTTTTAGTATGTTGGATATGCTGCTGCCAAAAATTTCAACAATGAGCTAACAATCTTGGATATGTAGATATTCATACCAGATCCATGTTTATTTTGTGTAAAGAACACAGTGTGGATTTGTTTGAATTTAAGTTGTTTTAATTTATTTAAAGAGGAAACTGGCACATAGAATATCTTTTAACAAATGCTGAATTTGGAATTTGTTGTGCAGTTTGATTGACCCAATAAAAACTTTAGAGCAAAGTAGGAAATGAATTTTTCACACATTTTTAGCTCCACCCATTACACAGAGTGTAATGAGTGGAGCTTGTCAAATCGTACGTGAGCTCCCATATGTGTGTCTGTACAAAACTTTGTATGCTTCATGAAGCTTGTATTTTAAATAAGAGATGTTCCATGTAGTTTTTTAATTAAAGCTCCCGAAAGGCAACATTTTTGTCTACAAAAGTGTCAGATTTTGTAGACGGTAATCCTATTCACGTTTCATACCTGTACTGCGCCAGACTGTGATATTGGTTTGGAGGTCCTCCATATACGTGCATGTCTCTGTATCAGTATCCCTGATCATATTGTATCGAATAGGAGTACATGCCACCTCCTCCTCCGGAAACTCTTTTCTCCCACCCTCTGCAGGAAAAGTGTTCTTTTCTTTTGGATACCCAGCCATGTTGGCATTCCTGGCAATGACAGGGCTGATGCAGCCGCTAAGCTTGCCCCCAACCTCCTCCCTACCTTTTTCCCCAAAGCCCTCTCTGACATCAAACCGCTTATCGCTTCCCTTGTTCGTGACCGCTGGCAAACCTCATGGAACTCCCAAATTGATAACAAACTCCATGTCATCCAGTCCACAATCCCGATCAAATCCACTATTAACAACCTCTGGTATCGACAACATTCATATTACTCGTCTTAGAATTGGTCACACCCACCTCACTCACTCCCACCTCCTTATTGGTTCCCCCCAACCCCTCTGTAACAATTGCCACTGCATCCTCACTATCCATCACGTTCTCCTTGCTTGCCCCCTGTAGAACCTCCTTACAACTCAATTGCTAAGTTCCTCCAGAAAAATCCTCCGGATGAAATTATCTCCTTCCTTCATCATGCTTCCCTCTACAACCATATTTAATTCTTCTTTTCCACCCCCTCTCTACTTTGATTTTGTTTCACCCATGCACCTCCTCTCTCGATCACAGCTTTTTGACTTTTGTTCTTGAATTTCTCTCATTCTCCCACTGTTTTCTTTCCTTCCTACCTCTAAAATGAACTGGCCTCTCAGGCACAATTTGACCCTCGTTGTTGTGGTGCTGTTAAGACCTCATCGAACAAACAAACAAACGAGTGCTTAATAGGTCATGACATAACCTAGAAGATAACATGTGAAGTTGTTGTTTGATCATTTTTGCTTGTCGTACAGTAAGTCTCAAGTGTCAGTAAGTCTAATTGAGCTACATTGCATTGCGGGGCTTAGAATAGGTCATGACATAACCTAGAAGATAATATGTGAAAGTTGTTTAATCATTTTCGCTTGTCGTACAGTAAGTCTCAAGTGTCAGTAAGTCTAATTGAGCTACATTGCATCGCGGGGGTTAGAATGTTATACTTAAATGCACTATCTATCACGGGGGTTAGAATTTTAAACTTAAATGCACTAAGGATAAAGTTTTGTTGGGTTGGTGAATGCGCGTGGTATTGCGTAAGCTGGGAGTTGTTACTAATGTGCCATATGGGCAGCAGATTGCCAGAAATAAAAGTTTGTTTCCAAACTTGTTTACAGTGTTCGTGGACATGTGGAAGAATTATCGCTGGGTAGTATTCAATGGGGCATCCCAGGGTAGCCTGCTAGGTTAGCCGATTACTGGCTAAATATGGCAAATTTGGCCGTTTTAAAACATGTTTGGTTAGTAATCTTTTTTAGGTAACATTTATGAAGATTGTTAGAAATGTTAGAAATTTTGTTAGGTTTATAAAATGTTTTTTCTAACAATACATTGTGGTGGAATTGACCTTTGACCTCACTAACGTCAGTAATCGAGCGAGACATGATGGCATCATGCATTGAATGTCACATAGGTTTTGTTAGAAGCATAATTTTTCAAACATCGCTATGAAGTGAACCTCATTGCACCCACCACAAAACTAAGTCATCACTGAGAACCAATCTGACGGTCATTCACAACTAACCTCCTTTGGCACATATGACCTGACTGTTAAGGTGCCATTAAACCCAAACAAACAATTGAATACAACTCATACAGGAAAGTTGTAACTCTTGGATTTTTAACATGATGAATAATTGCCTAAAAATGGAATAGACTTCAAATAAAACTTAGAAAAAACATCATAGAAATATCAGATGTGACAAAAACAAAATCAATAAAAGCAATCAATTCTTCTTGCATTGTATATGGGTTGAGCTATAACATCATTGATGTCTAGTTTCAATGATTTTATAATTGATATTAAGTCTTTCAGTGCAATATTTGTTGATATTGACACAAGCATATTTTTTTTGTAATGATTAAGATTGATACATCTTATCAACATTATTTCCTCAATGAACAGGTTGTTTTGCATGATTTGTTTCCCATGTAGATTTTATAGTGAATTTGCAATCTTGAGCAATTTGTTACTTACATGCGAATGTTTTTCTTTCTACTCAGCCCTTGGCGGTCCCAGACTATCAATATCCAGCATGTGTACAACACATGGCCATGGCCTGCATCTGGCCCCATTTACAAAAGAAATCAGCTCAGGAGAACAAACCACTTCAGCGACCTCTTCCTCAGGCACTCACGCTACAGACAGAGTAAGTTTATTTGTCCCTGCAGGTGCTCACGCTACATACAGAGTAAGTTTATTTGTCCCTGCAGGTGCTCACGCTACATACAGAGTAAGTTTATATGTCCCTGCAGGTTAAAGAGAAGCGGCGCTCCCACTTTGTTGCTCTACAAAGGGAGGCAACATATGAAATCTTGACAGCAAAATATGAAAAAGGTATACACTAAACAAATATTATTAATTTGCTTGTAATGATCATTGGGACGTTTTGGGAATATTTCCCCGTAGAATGAATTTGGAGGTGTAATAAACAAGAGGTAAGTGAAATATTTAATTTGTTTTGATTATCTTTGTTTGATGTCATTGCTAGGTTCCTGAAGCAGACCTGCACAAACCAATCCTTGCCACTTACCGACTACAGGATAGCCCTTCTGTGTAATGCTTGTAAGTATTTAGGTGCATTACTTTTAGGTGCCCTACTACTTGTAAGTACTTTCGTACAGTGCATATATTATACTGCATTGCTTATGAATACTGTATTTAAGTGCATTACTTTTAAGTGCCCTACTACTTGTAAGTACTTTTGTACAGTGCATATATTATACTGCATTGCTTATAAATACTTTTGTGTGACTCATGTTTATGTGTGTTGATACCTATGTGTGTTGATACCTCAACGTTCTTTTTGATATTTGCTCTCTCTATCTTGTACCATGCTGACTCTATCTTGTACCATGCTGACTCTATCTTGTACCATGCTGACTCTATCTTGTACCATGCTGACTCTATCTTGTACCATGCTGACTGGCCTATTACATTTTTAACTTACTTAGTTATCCTCTTCATTCCCCGTGGAACATAAGGCGGCAAAAATGCTATGCATCTGGTCCGGTCCTGGGCAGCTGCCTGCGCTTCTTCCCAAGAAAGGCCCATCTCCTTTTAATTTCCCAACAACAGTTCTCTGCCAGGTTTTGTGGTCTTCCTCTTTCTTAGTCTACTTCAGGGCTACTTTGGGGATGTGATCTTGATGCATCCTCAGTACGTGCTTGAGCCATCTGAACCTGTGCAGTTATGGAAGGATTCTATATGGCTCAATGTCTGCTAGTCTTGGTGACTCATTAACACTCTGAACAATACAAAAGGACTGTCTTAATGTTGGTGTTGTTTTAAAAGCCAATTAAAAATGGGAAACCTATGTCAAAAGTTGCAAGCATTCTGTCAACTTGCTGGAGGTTGTGATAGTAGAATTGGTACAACATTTAACAAGGCGATCTTGTCTCAAAACAAATTGCAATGACCTCAGTAAATACCTGCCTTGTGCTTACACGTGTCATCAGTGTATTACAGGAGAAGCGTATATTATGCAGTGTGTGTGTGGAGATTAGGTACATCAAGGATCCTTGGGTACATTCATGTGCACGTTGTATGTACAGTATGTATATGTCCTTGAAGTGTCATAGCAACTGCATCCTTGATGTGTCAAAACAACTGCATGCTAAAATGAAGAATATTTAGGTTAGTCTTGAAATCGGTCATTTTAAATGTTCTTGGACTCTTTCTGTCAGAAGTTGTAAAGCCTAATGTGATTTGTTGAAAATTCAAAGTTAATTTTATCAATGTTATTTTAATTAATTGAATTTGTACATATTTTGGCATGGCTTGTGAATATGTTTAAAGATTTATTGCTGAAACTTACAGCTATTAGAATCCTCTGTCCCCTAGATATCAAACACTATCACAGTTTTTTGCTTAATCTTTAAAAGAAAACATTTACTGCTTTTGGCATCAAAATGTTTCTCACATTATTTTGATGTTTCTCATGAAATAATATTGTTATAAAAAAATTGTTTTTTTGCCATTTCACATTGTAGATAGTACTACAGGAGACTTGTTTCAGAGACCAATGTTGTTCCTGACAGACAGTTTTTACAACTCAAATGATCCCCCAGTCCCTCTACCAGGTCCTGCGACCAATCTTGCCGCTGGTCCAATAACTCCACTATCAATGAGTCTCCTGGATTCACTCAGCACCCATGCTAAATTAAGGTATGCTTCTAATCTTTATGAATATTCATTATTGCGCATCCTCACTAAAAATGAATGAAATGTTCTTGCCAGTTTTTAAGCAGCCCTGACTAGACATGAAAAATTTATCCAATCAGTTCATGCCTGAAATTGGACATTTGAACCCTTGCACAAGCCTGGTTAAGGATTGGACAGGCCTGGCATAATCCAGGGGTGTTATGTTTGCAACACTAAGCTTGCCCTCAACCTCCCCCTATCCCCTTTTCCCAAACCCTCTCTGACATCAAACCACTTATCACTTCCCTTGTTTCGTGACTGCTGAAAATCTCATGGAACTCCCAAATTGATAACGAACTCCACGTCATCCAGCCCACCATTCCGATCAAACCCACCATCAACAATCTCTCTCGTATTGACAACGTTCATATTACTCATCTTAGAATAGGTCACACCCACCTCACTCACTCCCACCTCCTTATTGGCTCACCCCAATCCCTCTGCAACAATTGCCATTGCACCCTCACAGTCCATCACGTTCTCCTTGCTTGCTCCCTGTACAACCTTCCCAGAGCTTCCCTCGCTCCCCACAACTCAATTGCTGAGTTCTTCAAGAAAAACCCTCCAGATAAAATTATCTCCTTCCTTCATCATGCTTCCCTCTGCAGCCATATTTAATTCTCCTCTTCCACCCCCTCTCTCTACTTTGTTTTTTTCACCTATGCACCTCCTCTCTCAATCACAGCTTTCTGACCTTTTGTTCTTGTATTTCTCTCATTCTCCCCCTGTTTCCTTTCCTTCCTACCTCTAGAATGATTTGACCTCTCAGGCACAATTTGACCCTCGCTGTCGTGGTGCCGTTAAGCCCTCATCAAACAAACAAACTAGGACTTACTGACCATGCCACTACCTGTCAGCAGTTGAGCAAGTTTATCCAATCTTGACTTTCACATGAATGAAATTAGAGGAATTTTCCAGTAAACAGTAATTTTAGGTTATTTTCTCTTTCAGTTCATAATTTTACACTGCTCAACCCAAAAATGTGTACAGAAACTGTTGATTTAATCTTAAGATGTGGGTGTTCAACTCTTATTGTGCATTATGAATTTCATTCAATTTCTAATATCTGCATCTCAATGATGTCATGTTTTTCTAATTTGTTCAGCTTCATCCACCACATAGCCAGTAAGATCATGAAGCTAGCGTCCAACTCACACAACGTGACTAATCAACGAGCGTTGTCACCAGCATTTATGGAGACGTACAGTAGGCTATTGGTTTATATTGAGATTGAAAGTCTTGGTATAAAGGGATTTATAAGTAAGTATGTTGTTTCTCTATCAAAAAAAGGGATTTTTATCCCTCACTATGGAAGTTGGTGAAGAGGTGATATAGCATCTTCACCATTCGTCGATCCGCCCATTCGTCCATATCTATTGTCCGTTCGACCACATGCATTGTTCAGCTACTGGGGAACAAAGATTTTTGCCCTTGCTCTAGCTGAATAGGAATTTATATAATGGTGACTCTTGCCTCCAAAGAACTTACAACAAATGCATTCCTGACATAAATAGCAATTAAAATATTTGTTCTGGCATGAAAAAAAGTTGAACAATAGCTCTGACCTTTCAAAAGAATTTGTAATTAAGTGTCTTGGGGATGAATAGGAAAAAACGAAGTCTTTGATTTAATCTGCAATGGATTTCCATTCTGTTTGGTAAGTAGCTCAGTCCTATTTGGTTTATTAGTAAAAATATCAAGTTGCGTATGTTTTTATGGGGAGTTTCAAATTTATATTAAGGGTTAATGTTTTGTTGTCTATGTAAATTATATGGGGGTAATGAGAAGATAGCTGTAGTGCAATGGAATGAGTGAATGTTATAGTAAACGTTGAAATGATGAGTTGGTTAAGAGTATATTTGGTATATGAGTCAGTGGCAAAAAGTTGGTAGGGGTGCTAAGTGAATGGTAATTGAATGCAGGATGGTAGGTGAATGCAGGATGGTAGGTGAATGGGGAATGGTAGGTGAATGCGGGATGGTAGATGGTTGGGGGTGGTAGTTGAATGGGGATATTAAATTTAAGGAATATGGTAGGTGAATGGGTGATGGTAGGTGAATGAAGGATGGTAGTTGAAGGGAGGATGGTAAGTGAATTGGGGGATGGTAAGTGAATGGGGACTGGTAGGTGTAGGGAGATGGTAGTTGAATAGGGGATGGTAGGTGAATGGGGCATGTTAGGTGAATGGGGCATGTTAGGTTGATAGGGGTGAGGGGATGAGATTTACAGGAAAGAATGTTGGGTGGTATATGGCATAATGATTGGTAGATGTCAGATGAGGGTGGGATGGCATGGGGGACTGGATGGGATGGAATATGGGACAGGGTGTAATGGCATGTGGGACAGGGTAACATGGCATGTAGAACAGGGTAACATGGCATGTAGGATAGGGTGGCATGGCATGTGGGACAAGGTGGTGGCGTGACATGTAGGACAGTGGGATGACTTGTGGAACAGGGTGACATGGCATGTGAGAGAAGGTCAGATGGCATGTGGTACAGGGTGGGATGGTGTTTGGGACAGGACAGCATAGCATGGGTACAGGACAGGATGGTATGATGAACAGTGTGGGATGGCTTTGGAACAAGAAGGGATGGCATGTGGGACAGGTGTCAAAGTATGTGGGACAGGGTGGCTTGGTATGTGGAATGCTATCTGGTTTTAAGGTGTGATAACATGTGGTATAGGATGGAATGGCCTGTGGGAGAGATTGGTGTGGCATGTGGTACAGATGGGTGGCATGTGGTGGGATGTTATCTTGATTTAAGCTGTGATGGCATATCGGTCATGTGGTGGAAAGACATCTGAATTTCATGAATGATTTCCTGTAAGTGGGGTTACTTCGTTTAAACTTATCCATGTCAAATGGGAGATGCACTCACCTTCCAGTTCATAAGCAGGAAAGAGGGTTGGATGGTAGGAAAGAATGGTGTGTGGGATAGAGGGTGGGATGGCATGTGGAACAGAGGGTGGGATGGCATGTGGGATAGAGGGTGGAAGGTGTGTTATTTTCGACAAGGGGGTGTGTTTCGTTTGCGATGTCTGGTTTAGTTAAGTCTGTTGCTTCTCTGTCAAAATAAAGAGCTTTTTAAGTACGTCTCTCTAAGTGCACTGGTTGTTTCATTAGGGAATTGCACATAGTTGTTGCCTTAGAATTACAGCATTCTTTTATGATATTGTTTTCATCAGCTGTACATATATTGTTCTTCATTCCCTTTCATTATCATTACCCAATTTTGTTTTCTGTGAAAAGTGTCATTCTTGGATGTGATTACGGGTAAAGGGATGGCTTATACTCCCCCTAATAATATTGAAAGTTAATTAGATATGTTTATTTTAAATGTTTTTTTTAAACACAATTTTATTACATAACCATAACATGTGATGCATTAAAAGCATGTAATATCCTGAAGAAAAGTAATTCTTAAATATACATGATTTGTTTAAGTTTTTCTAAGAATGCCACTTAATTGCTTGAATTCTTTGACTTTTAACATGCTTTATGTATCATTGAATATAAGAAAGTGGCATTCTTTTTTTATCATACTATTTCTGAGCAAAGAAATAACAGTTAAATTCAGCAAACTGATCAATTACTCTGGGTTTGAACCCTTACTGTACCACGCGGCGATATTATCACAATTTTAGGTGCCCCATTTTTGACCCCGCATCCCAAGCGTGTTTTCAAAAAAAGTGCTTGAAGAGTAAGGATAGATTAATCCACGACAAGTGTGCCAACTCAAAAACATATGCAGCATGATCCCGGTGAGGGGCCCACGGGGTCTTTGAAGCGGAACGAGCCCGACTCTGCTACTTGAAAGACAGAGGGCCCTTCAATAATCAGCCTGTACTTAACCCTTACTCTACCATGCTGCGATATTATCGCCGTTTTGGGTGCTCCATTTTTGACCCTGCTTTCCATGCGTGTTTTCAATCAAAGTGCTGGTAGAGTAAGGGTTATTCAACCCTCGACAAGTGTGCCAACTCAAAAACATATGCAGCATGGTCCCGGTGGGCAGCCCACTGGGTCACTGAAGTGAAACAAGCCCGACTCTGCTGCTTGGAAGACAGAGGACCCTTTAATAATCAGCCTGTGCTTAACCCTTACTCTACCATGCTGCGATATTATCGCCGTTTTGGGTGCCCCATTTTTGACCCCGCATCCCAAGCGCGTTTTCAAAAAAGTGCTGGAAGAGTAAGGGTTAATCAATTCTCGACAAACAAGTGTGCCAACTCAAAAACATATGCAGCATGGTCCCGGTGAGCGGCCCACGGGGTCACTGAAGCAGAACAAGCCCGACTCTGCTACTCGAAAGACAGAGGGCCCTTCAATAATCAGCCTGTGCTTAACCACCCTTACTCTACCATGCGGCGATATTATTGCCGTTTTGGGTGCTCCATTTTTGACCCTGCCTTCCGAGCATGTTTTCAATCAAAGTGCTGGTAGAGTAAGGGTTATTCAACCCTCGACAAGTGTGCCAACTCAAAAACATATGCAGCATGGTCCCGGTGAGCGGCCCATGGGGTCACTGAAGCAGAACGAGCCCGACTCTGCTACTTGAAAGACAGAGGGCCCTTCAATAATCAGCCTGTGCTTAACCCTTACTCTACCATGCTGCGATATTATCGCCGTTTTGGGTGCTCCATTTTTGACCCTGCTTTCCATGCGTGTTTTTCAATCAAAGTGCTGGTAGAGTAAGGGTTATTCAACCTCGACAAGTGTGCCAACTCAAAAACATATGCAGCATGGTCCCGGTGGGCAGCCCACTGGATCACTGAAGTGAAACAAGCCCGACTCTGCTGCTTGGAAGACAGAGGACCCTTTAATAATCAGCCTGTGCTTAACCCTTACTCTACCATGCTGCGATATTATCGCCGTTTTGGGTGCTCCATTTTTGACCCTGCTTTCCATGCGTGTTTTCAATCAAAGTGCTGGTAGAGTAAGGGTTATTCAACCCTCGACAAGTGTGCCAACTCAAAAACATATGCAGCATGGTCCCGGTGGGCAGCCCACTGGGTCACTGAAGTGAAACAAGCCCGACTCTGCTGCTTGGAAGACAGAGGACCCTTTAATAATCAGCCTGTGCTTAACCCTTACTCTACCATGCTGCGATATTATCGCCGTTTTGGGTGCTCCATTTTTGACCCTGCTTTCCATGCGTGTTTTCAATCAAAGTGCTGGTAGAGTAAGGGTTATTCAACCCCGACAAGTGTGCCAACTCAAAAACATATGCAGCATGGTCCCGGTGGGCAGCCCACTGGGTCACTGAAGTGAAACAAGCCCGACTCTGCTGCTTGGAAGACAGAGGACCCTTTAATAATCAGCCTGTGCTTAACCCTTACTCTACCATGCTGCGATATTATCGCTGCGTTTTGGAGTGCCCCATTTTTGACCCCGCATCCCAAGCGCGTTTTCAAAAAGTGCTGGAAGAGTAAGGGTTAATCAATTCTCGACAAACAAGTGTGCCAACTCAAAACATATGCAGCATGGTCCCGGTGAGCTCCACGGGTCACTGAAGCAGAACAAGCCCGACTCTGCTACTCGAAAGACAGAGGGCCCTTCAATAATCAGCCTGTGCTTAACCACCCTTACTCTACCATGCTGCGATATTATCGCCGTTTTGGGTGCTCCATTTTTGACCCTGCTTTCCATGCGTGTTTTCAATCAAAGTGCTGGTAGAGTAAGGGTTATTCAACCCTCGACAAGTGTGCCAACTCAAAAACATATGCAGTGGTCCTGGTGGGCAGCCTACTGGGTCACTGAAGTGAAACAAGCCCGACTCTGCTGCTTGGAAGACAGAGGACCCTTTAATAATCAGCCTGTGCTTAACCACCCTTACTCTACCACGCGGCGATATTATCACTGTTTGGGTGCCCCATTTTTTACCCTGCCTACCAAGCGTGTTTTCGATCAAAGTGCTGGTAGAGTAAGGGTTATGTACCGAAAGAAAGGACAGGTTTCTTAGCTCTTTGTTCATGTGAAAATGGATGTAATGAGATTATCCAAACCCCTATGTTCAAATACATTTTTGTGGAACAGTTTACACATAGCCAATGATTTATGATATTGGTCAGATTGGCTAGAATTGGTCAGTCTTGAGGGATTTATAATTAACTATTTGTTGAGCAGCTTCTATGCAGCTTACATTGTACCCATTGCACTTCAAGGATGCACACTTGGAGGATGTTAATATGCATTCCAGAACTGTTAGCACAAAATGAACAGGTAGGGATGTAAATGAAATATTCAGTCATATAACTTCACACATAATACTGTGGTTATCTTTACAATTCTATTGCTGTACTTTTTATGTGGTGAAATGGCACCACTCAAGACAGACACGTGGTGTGGTAGCTATACCTTTATGCACACTGAAAATCAGGCAATGAAATTATTCTAAAAAAATTTGAATGTCCATCTACATTTTCTATAACTTTTGAACACAACATCAATATTTATGTGATACAACCAGGTTGTTTTCATTTAGTTAGATAAAGTGAGTTCACTTAGGAAATTGAGTTATTTAGACATCGATGTTATTTGACTAACCAAGCCACAGTTCAATCAGCCTTTTTTTTCCTTCTCATTCTTATTCAGGTCAGGTTTTTACAAAGGTTTGTGAATCAAAAGCATGGGGTATTCTCCATTCCTTGCTAGAACTGTTCAGCTACAGACTTCATCATGTTCAACCTCACTACAGGATACAGCTGCTGTGCCACCTCCACTCCCTCAGCACCTTACCACAGACGAGCCACAACCAGCTGTACCATTGGTGTGTACTGATTACCGCTTGATTTTGACCGTAGATATGCAAATGCAGTCAAATTCACAGTCAAAGTCAAACTCATTCTCAGCGAAATATTAACGATAAAATCCTAGTATAGTGATACAACTGGCAAAATGTGTTTCTTGTTATACTACTTTATTCCATTGTTACAATTTTAAGATGTGATGATTTTATAGATTTTGTGTAAATAATTGTAACTAAAAATGCTCTTGTTAAATTTGTGTATTAAACATGAAATTTTAGTCCAAGAATGAAAAAATAATGAAAAATATTAACCTAAGAAATGCATAATTAACTTATTTTATTAAACTCTATGTAAAAATTTACCACTTTAGTAGGATTTTTCAATATTAAGCATGTTGGCAAAATGAAAATTATTTTTATGGGCAAAATAAGAATCATGCTGCATGAATATTTCAGCATTTATTTTGTTGTATTTATATTCCAGGTAAAATATTTTTAGTAGTTTTTCATAATTATAAGCTCATCCATGCTTGCATAATTGATGATTATTCCTTTAATATACAAAATATGGGCATGCACTCTGCAAGGGAACTTTCCTCTACCCTCCTGTGAAAAATGTAAGACTTCAGCATGACCAAACTCAAATCAATATTCTTTATCTTCCATATCACCAAATCTTTGTCTTCACCTCAGCTCACATTTTTATATGGTGTACATATATTATTATTTCTTAGATAAGGTTTCCAAAACATGCTGTGAATAATTCTGAACTTTCTTTACAGCATTGAGAGCACAGCTCTGAAGATCATCAACAGCCTGGCTAGCTCAGAGGTGCAACCACAGCTTTCCAGGTTTGTAAAAGAACCGAAACAACTCTTGTCCTCCGACTCAGAAGAGCTCAATAGGGCTTTAGTGCTCACACTTGCAAGGGCCATGCATGTCACAGGTAATTCCACAAATGCATTTCTTTGAAATCAATAAAAATATTTAAGCATTTATTGTTAGTTTGAATTCAATTTCAAAGATTGTTTTTTAACCAAATTATATCACAGGTTAATGCACAAGTAGCATAATTTTACTTGAAATCATTTCGCAAATATAAAAAACTGATAATAATATTAACAGCTAGTGAAGTAATCACAAATAGTAATTTTGTGAATTTGATATTACTATTATTAGTTGGTTATTCGAAAACCAAATTATAGTTATACAAACATTTACCATTACAGCTTAATGAAATTATAGCAATTTTCTTATTATTCTTTATTTCCTATCCATCGTAGTGCAGTATGTTATCAACGAGTTATCAATTTGAAGTACCATTCCTAGTATCAACAGACAACAACCTAATGATGAATATATCTTGTGCACTTAATACCTTTAGCTATTTCTTTGAATTGTTGTAAAATTTAAAATCATTCAAATGAATTTCAATAACTTACTTTTTAGCTCGACTATTCAAGGAATAGTAGAGCTATTCTATTACCCCTGGTGTCGGCATCAGCATCCCGTAGTTTTGGTTAAAAGTTTTCATAACTTAAGTTATGAATGGTGTACATTCATGTGACTTGGCATAGGGGTAGAGCACATGGGTACTGTTTAAATGAGCATGTTTGGAGGGTTGTGTGTGCATACTAATCAGTTTATTTGCATAACAATGAAAATATTTGTCAGGTTAAAGTTTTGGTTCCGAGTTTTTGGTTCAAGTTCCTACCACTTATGAATGGTGTACATTCATGTGACTTGGCATAGGGGTAGAGGACATGGGAACTATTCAAATGAGCATGATTGGGGGGTTGTGTGTGCATACTAATAAGCTTATTTGCATATCAATGAAAATATTTGTATCTATGATATATGAATAATCATATATGTGAAGAGCATTGTCTACACTCAATAGTGAGGTGTAGTGTGCATATTAAGTAGGTTATTTGCATAACAATAGACTTGTGTACAAAATATATATCCTGAGATAACAATTTGGTTCAGTGGTAGAGGGCATTGGTACTGTTCAGTTGAGCATGGTTGGAGGATTGTGTGTGCATAATAATTAGCCTATTTGCATAGCAATGAAAATATTTGTACTGTATATATGGTATCTCTTGAATTAAAGTGGGTATGATGATTTTGCTTAAACAAATGATCATACAGTATATGTGAAGAACATTGTTCATACTAATGGTGAGATATAGTGTGCATTTGCTGCAATATGTTTGACCTGAGATCAAAATATATGGCTTATGACTTACTAACTTCACATTTCTGATTTGTTTTATGATATTGACATTCCTGACATGAGTAGCAATCAAAATGTTTGTCTTGCCATTAAAAAGAAGCAAATAAAAGTTTCCTTGCCTCTAAAGAATGTTAAATTAGTTGTTTGGGAAATAAAACAATAAACAGAATGTGGGGTAGAAGATGACATGATGATAAAGTAGCTGAAGGAATTAGGATGAGGTCATGTGGGACATGGTTGAATTGTATGTAGGGCAAAGTGCAGTGTGATGTTGGTGAGGATGTGTTGGCATGTTAGACGGTGGAATGGCATGTAGAGCAGGGTGGGTTGGCATGTGGAACAGGGTTGGTCGACATGTGGGACAGGGCGGAATGGCTTGTGGTGGGATGTCATCTGTATTTCAGTTGTGATGGCATGTGGATCATGCAAGATTTGGAATGACATACAGTATCTGGTTTTCAGGTGTGATTGCATGGAGTATAGACATGGGATGACATTTGGGACAGGTTGAGATGGAATGTGGGACAGTCTGGAATATGCATTATTAGCAGTTAGGGGATTAATGTAGTTTCCAATGTTTAGTTTGTCATACGTTAAGCAATATAGTTTCGCATAATTTTGCGTTAATGTTATTGTACATTTTTCATGCTGCTTGACATATTTTCTTAAATTGAAAGTTGTGTTACAATCCAGGATGTAGTTCTGGGAATATGTAGGGCTGGGGGAGGGTACAGGTTGGAAGGAAGAAGATAATTTATCTGGAGGGTTTCCCCCTCTACAGCCATATTTAGTCTTTCCTCTCACCCCCTCTCTCTACTTTGTTTTTTCACCCATGCACTTCCTCTCTTGATCCCAGCTTTCTGACTTTAGTTCTTGTGTTTCTTTCAAACTCCCACTGTTTTCTTTCCTTCCTACCTCTAAAATAATCTAACCTCTCAGCACAATTTGACCCTCATTGTCATGGTGCCGCTAAGCCCTCATCAAACAAACAAACAGGTTTCAAAATGGGGTTGAATGGCATTCTTTCATTGACATTGGCAAGTCAGGGCTCTTCTTTCTTTGTTATTCAATTGACACAACTAAAAGAAGTGTTGTAGGTTTTAAGTGTTTTCTGAGTTACTGGGTGAGGGAACCTTGAGCTTTTTTAGTCTTAAAATATCTAAGGAAACTCAAAGATATTTTGAAGCTTTTAGTGCAAATAAAAATGTAAATGCATTTTTCAAAGCTCAAGTATTTTGAAATCATCTGCTTCTGCTACCCTATTTCTGTATATACTTCCCTCTATAAACCCATTCTGTTTCTAGCTTTGAATAGTCAAGCATACTGTCCTTCCGACAGTTCTAGTTTATGCATATAATTAATTTTCTTTTTATAAATAATGAAATCCTGAAAGTATCTTGTACCTTTATCACCAGGGTCCGAGACATTGTCAGGTTCATGGTTACAAGGGATTCTTGAGAAGCTTCAGGCCAACACCCCTCACAACTGGGCAAGCCACACCCTCAAGTGCTTCCCCACCTCACTGCAGCAATTCTTTGAGCAGAACATGGCCCCATCTGAAAACAGGGCCATGCTGAAGGAAATGGTCAATGAATGTTTTCGCAAGTGGACATGTAACGTTGAGAGAGTTGCTGAGATATGAAATGAATTATTTGTTGCTCATGTTTTTATTAACCCTGTAAATTGTTTAAAGGTTCAGGTAGGGATTGTATATTCATCAGAAAGAGTGTTGCATTTTGAACAGAAGAATCTTAAAATTATGACAAATGCACATGTAGTTTCTGAGTTGTGCCTAATCAAAAGTTTGAAGAATTTTAGGTGTATGCGAAAGTTGTGATGCATGAAAGAGAAGACAATTCAAATCTTCAGTGTAATTCTTTAAATTTTAATTTTGTTACTGAGTATCTTGAGACTGGGTTGTCCTGCTAATGTTTGGGTGAGGGTATGACATCATGAGACTGGGTTGTCCTGCTAATGTTTGGGTGAGGGTATGACATCATGAGACTGGGTTGTCCTGCTAATGTTTGGGTGAGGGTATGACATCATGAGACTGGGTTGTCCTGCTAATGTTTGGGTGAGGGTATGACATCATGAGACTGGGTTGTCCTGCTAATGTTTGGGTGAGGGTATGACATCATGAGACTGGGTTGTCCTGCTAATGTTTGGATAAGGGTATGACGGAAATTAAAAACTTCTTGGTCGTGTTCAACTGCTCCTATTCAGAAAACGTTGTGGAATGACTGAAAGACAATAAGTTAACATAAGAAATTCAAGTTTTGTCTTTCTAATATCACATAATATACTTATAAAAGTATGCAGAATTTAATATGCATGAATTTATTATCAATTCAAAATAATCTAATATGGTCATTGTTTAATCAATTTGAATGAAAGGTATTACTATTTTGATGGTCTATAGCATATTTTCTTCCAATTAAGGTTAAGTTGTTGCTACCTGTACGTAGATCCTTAAATATAGTATTGTCTTTTTGTGATCAAAAACCTAGATTTTTAACACTGAGAATGTTGCTGTATACTGATTTTTCTGACCTGACCAATTTCCTGCTTTAAGCGTATTGAAATAAGTGGTGAAGTTACTCAAAATGCATTTGAAGGACAATAGAACAAAGATGAACATTTAGAAAGATTCACATTAAATTTCTTATGCATAAATTGTTGGCATTTTGGTTTACATTTGGAACTTATTTACAGCTCTGAGCACAGATGAAGAAAAGGTTGCCTATTTTGCACAACCAGGTACACCATCCTATTTCTTGTGGTAAGTATGTCATAAATGCTTATTCTTGTTTAAAAACAGAAATCTTCATTGGCATAATTAGTTGTAACTCTGTATCTGTCAATTCTATATATCTGTACATTTTCTATCCTCTGTCCCTCCTAACAGTATTAACTTGCATATGGGATGTCCCTTCTCATATTATTTTTAGTATATGTCCTTGCTATGACAGTAGTATTTTGTAAATGTCCCTCCTAACAGGATTATCTTGCATATTTCCTTCCTAACATGACTATCTTGCATATGTCCTTCCCAGCATTAGTAAACTGCATTTGTCCTTCCTAACAGGATTATCTTGCATATGTCCCTCTTAACAGTAGTATATTGCATATATCTCTCCTAACACTAGTATCTTGCATATGTCCTTCCTAATAATAGTATATCCTTCCCAAAGTATTATCTTGCACATGCCCTTCCTTTCAGGATTATCTTGCATATGTCCCCCCAACAGCATTGTCCTGCATATGTCCTCCCTAACAGTATTATCTTTTATATTGTCCTTCCTAGCAGTAGTATTTTGCATATGTCCTTCTACTAGACCTTCGGCAGTCCCTTTCAGGACACCTCAGTACTCCCGCTTCCCATCTTCAGACAGTGGCCACCCTTGTTTAGTGGTGGTGCGGACACTCCCACCTGTTGTGAAGAGCAAAGTTTCCACCCATCAGACCTTCTCCGTAAGTGGTAACGGATGCGTCTTTGATGGGGTGGGGAGCACATTCCTTGTGGTCTCCAATGACAGGAACTTGGGCAGATACTTGGCTTATTCCTATGCTGAATTTCACAGCCGGGCATTTTACATTTTAAAATGCTGGTGCTGAGCAAAGCAGTTCAGATACACCACTGTTACACCACTGTTGTTGTCTCTCTCTTTCAGACAGAGAGGAACAAAATCCAGGAGTTTCTAAAATCCTTTCTTGTCTTGACACAGGATGAACTATGTCAGCCTTAAGCCATTCACCTCTCCGGCTAAGAGAACATGATCATGGATCTATCAATCATCTCTATTGTCTCAGTGGAACTCCCACAGGATGGGCATGCTTACCACAGGTGACCATAGCAATCTGGGCAACATTCGAGGAGTTGTAGACACCCTTCCTTCCCCCCCCCCCTTCCCCCGCCCTGAGGTTTTCCAGTTGGGTCGACGGTCACTGACCCGCAGCCACTCGGGAGATAAGCAAGCAAACCTTCTTGCGTCCCTGTGGGTCATGCAAGTTGTCTTAGGCACACGGGGGAAGCTCTGCTCAACCTTCCCCCCTTCTCATGTGCCCACTTGGGAGTTGACGCTTGAGTTAGAGGTTTTCTGCTTTCCACGGACTATACTAAGCGCAGGAATGCTTTTTGTGCACCTTTTCCCCAAAGAAGGTCATTGTCATCTTCAGACCTACCAGAAAATGGTTTATGTTGCCAATCTGGCATCTTTAGTGTTGCTTTAAAAGTGCGCAGGCGATGTTGGGCATTAAATTGCGTACTTCTTTTCTTTATGGAGATCTCATCGACTGTGTCGCAAGACACTTTCTCATGATGGTTTGTCCGAAATCTCTTAAAGTGGTCGGCACTGTTCATGGAACAGCCAGGGTATGCACTCAGGTTCAAGGCACAGCCCCTTCAAGGGATGATTTGTGCAGCCCGTTTGGAAAACGCATGCCACATTTTTTCCCTTGCATTTGCTTGAATTACTTTACGAAGTTTGTGTAACTCTGCTATTTTTTTGTTGTGAAGTTGCGCGCAGATGAATTTTTTCCTCGGTTCGGACATTCAATTCACTTTAGTTAATGCCTGTTTTGTTCCCAATCATGTATTTACTACCCGGTGTGGTCTCGTGGACAAACTCAGTGAGTTTTTTGCATTATTTTAGACACTACTATGATGTTTATATCGTGTCCGAATGCTCTTTCGATTGGCATGTTTTCTGAGTTTCTAACTCAGGTTCATGCGGTGATTGCCTCAGTTACTGATAATAGGTAGTGACATGTTCGGTTTGACTGTAACTAGGAGTAGTTTACTATTTTTGAGTAATTTGTATTCAGAGGTTTTTCTTCCATAAGAGGATACGGAATCTAGTTCTTTAAGTAGATTAAAACTAGTGTGAGTATGAGGACCAGCATTTTGAAAATTGGGCTTTGACCTAAACTCTCTTCCTTCCATTCCTTGGTTGTAATCTGATTGCATATTTATAACATGGAGGGTAAGGTATAACTTGGCGTAGATTTACCCCACTAAGCATAGCGGGGATATTTACGAGAGTTATTCTTACCTACCATGTGTCCTGGCATGCCTCCCCTCTCGTTCAGGCCTCGGTGGAATATTAAGATTGAGGGATGAGGGATATTAAAGGGAGTCAGGGCTGGGCTGTTAACTACTTTTTTTAAAGTTGGTTAGAAGAGCGTTAGAATCAGGTCATTAGACCAGATTGCATATTTATAGCATGGAAGGTAAGTATAACTCTTGTAAATATCCCCACTATGCTTAGCGGGTAAATTTTGCATATGACCCTTCTAAGAGTAATGTATTGCATATGTCCCTCCTAACAGTAGTATCATGTATATGTCCCTCCTAACTGCAGTATCTTGCATATGTCCCTTTTAACAGTAGTATCATGTATATGTCCCTTCTAACAGTAGTATCATGTATATGTCCCTCCTAACAGCAGTATCTTGCCTATGTCCCTTTTAACAGTAGTATCATGTATATGTCCCTTCTAACAGTAGTATCATGTATATGTCCCTCCTAACAGCGGTATCTTTCATGTGTCCGTCCTAACAGTAGTATCTTGCATATGTCCCTCCTAACAGTAGTGCCTTGCATATGTCCCTCCTAACAGTAGTATCTTGCATATGTCCCTCTTAACAGTAGTGTCTTGCATATGTCCCTCTTAACAGTAATGCCTTGCATATGTCCTTCTTAACAGTAGTGTCTTGCATATGTCCCTCCTAAAAGTATCTTGCATATGTCCCTCTTAACAGTAGTGTCTTGCATATGTCCCTCTTAACAGTAGTGTCTTGCATATGTCCTTCTTAACAGTAGTGTCTTGCATATGTCCCTCTTAACAGTAGTGTCTTGCATATGTCCATCTTAACAGTAGTGTCTTGCATATGTCCCTCTTAACAGTAGTGTCTTGCATATGTCCCTCTTAACAGTAGTATCTTGCATATGTCTCTCCTAACAGTAGTATCTTGCATATGTCCCTCTTAACAGTAGTATTTTGCATATGTCCCTCTTAACAGTAGTATTTTGCATATGTCCCTCTTAGCAGTAGTGTCTTGCATATGTCTCTCCTAACAGTAGTATCTTGCATATGTCCCTCTTAACAGTAGTATTTTGCATGTCCCTCTTAACAGTAGTATCTTGCATATGTCCCTCTTAACAGTAGTCTTGCATATATCTCTCCTAACAGTAGTATCTTGCATATGTCCTTCTTAACAGTAGTATCTTGCATATGTCCATCTTAACAGTAGTCTTGCATATATCTCTCCTAACAGTAGTATCTTGCATATGTCCTTCTTAACAGTAGTATCTTGCATATGTCCCTCCTAACAGTAGTATCTTGCATATGTCCCTCGTAACAGTAGTATCTTGCATATGTCCCTTTTAATGATAGTATCTTGCATATATCTCTCCTAACAGTAGTATCTCGTATATGTTCCTTTAAACAGTATTTTGCATATGTCCTGCCTAACGGTAGTATCTTACATATGTCTCCACTAACAATATTATCTTGTATATGTCTCCCCCCACCCTAACAGTATTCTCATACATATGACCCTCCTAACAATAATCTTGCATACGTTGTCATCCTAACATGATTATCTTGCATATGTCCCTCCTAACTGGATTATCTTGCATATGTCCTTCCTAACAGTATTTATTCTTCCGTACAGCATCATCTGGAAAATGCTTTAGAGACAGATCATATTCCGCACATTGTGGTTAAGGTCCTGGAGCACATCGGACCACGGGGCATGTCAGCCCAGATCAGAAGTTTTGCTGATTACCTTGTTCAAGAATTTTCAACCTCAGCTGCTGGTGCACATATCAACAAGGTTAAATAAACATTTTTTATTGTTTACAAATTTGAAGAATTTTTTTGTTTTTGTTCCAGTTGTTTCATGGATAAACCCAGAGTACATTGATTTTTCTATATCAGATTACATGTTCTTTCAGTGGCTATACTTCATATTTTTATTATTTTGTGTAAAATACATTTTTGAAACAAAAATTGGTTTTAAGGGAATTGAAAATTAAAACTAAAATATTGAAGGTTCTCAACAAAGGTAGTGAAACATCGATCATTTTACTACTGTTGCATTTTCACACCTGGTTATCAAAACAGGTATGCAGAAGAAATTGTGATGTCATTGGGGAACTCATCTCAGTTTTGTAATTCTAATCTACTGTCACCTAATTCCTTTTCCTCAAAGTTTAAATGAAGGCATCTCACTCTCACAAAGTTGTTTTATACATTACACAACCCAAGCATGCTTTGGATAATCTGAATGGCTTTCAAGTCAATTTTGAAAGATAAATTTGAAGAGGTGGCGTTTAGATCCGGGCTGTACTGTTTCTCAATGCATAACCTACTTCTCATGTCTCAAAAAATTGAAACTTCCATCAGTTCTATATCAAAGACTAAAAATATTTTATGACTTCTACTGTCTAGCAATATGTGCTTTTGTGAAAGGTCAATAAATCATCTTTGAAGTTGGTCAAAATATGTTTTTATTTGTGTAATTTGATTCTAATAAATTTTGATATATGCAAAATTGTGAATAGTAAGTTGAAGGTGTGGTATGATTTTGTGGTATCCTATGACATTGTTCAGCAATAGATGAATAATGGCCCCTTTTATAAACGTGTTGATTTGGGTATTACCAATTAATGAAAAATGTTTATCAGATTCAATGGTGCCTCCATAAACTATTGTGGCAGAGGAATACAGATTTGTACATTTTTGGATATTTTTTTTTGAATGATAAGGCAAGTTAATTGTAAAAGAATGTATATATTTGAAATTTCAAACTATTTTTTCTTCAGGATGAAAATTATTTGTTAAACTTTATTTTCCATTCTCTTTTTATCCTATGCTTTACAATTTGGACAGTCATCCAATTATTCCTCAAAAGTCTTTTACCATAATAGTATATTGTTTAAACCACAAGCTTCATGTTCTGATGTTTTTGCTTTGTGTTTTTTCCACAGTGTGTTGAGAAGCTGAACGATATGTTGTGGAAACTCAATGTGGTCACATTAGATAAGCTTGTTCTTTGTTTGGTAAGTCATTTTATCACTTAAAAGTTAACTTTCCTCCCCACAAACACACACTAACACCTATAAGGCTGCACCAGCCCTATCACATTCATCACAAAACTCAAACCCACCCTAACCTCTTCGTCAATCTCCACAACCAAATCAAAGACCAACTCTCAAACTACACCTCAATCTATACTGATGGCTCCAAGGAAGGCAACAAGACAGCTGCTGCTGCCGTCATCCAAGACATCACCCTCAGTAGCAGACTTCCTGACTACTCATCCATCTTTTCAGCCAAGGCTAAGGCCATTCTTCTCGCCCTCAACTTTATTGAGTACTCTCCGCTCAGCCACTTTGCCATTTTCTCCAACTCAAAGGCTGTTCTTACTTCATTACTCAATCTTAAATGGGATAACCTCACATCCCACTTCCTCCTCTGGAAACTTTTTTTGCCCACCCTCTGCAGGAAAAGTGTTCTTTTCTTCTGGATACCCAGCCATGTTGGCATCCCTGGCAATGACAGGGCTGATGCAGCCGCTAAGCTTGACCTCAACCTCCTCCCTGCCCCTTTTCCCAAAACCCTCTCTGACATCAAACTGATTATCGCTTCCCTTGTTCGTGACCCGGCTGGCAAACCTCACGGAACTCCCAAATTGATATCAAACTCCAGGTCATCCAGCCCACAATTCTGATCAAACCCACCATCAACAACCTCTCTCGTATCAACAACGTTCATATTACCAGTCTTAGAATAAGTCACACCCACCTCACTCACTCCCACCTCCTTATTGGCTTCTGCCAACCCCTCTGCAACAATTGCCATTGCACCCTCACAATCCATCACGTTCTCCTTGCTTGCCCCCTGTACAAACTTCCCAGAGCTTCCCTCGCTCCCCACAACTCAATTGCTGAGTCTTCCAGAAAAATCCTCGGGATAAATTTATCTCCTTTCTTCATCATGCTTCCCTCTACAACCATATTTAATTCTCCTCTTCCGCCCCCATCTCTCTACTTTGTTTTTGTTTCAACCATGCACCTCCTCTCTCGATCACAGCTATCTGACTTTTTGTTCTTTAATTCTCTCATTTTTCCCTGTTTCCTTTCCTTCCTACCTCTAAAATGATGTGACCTCTCAGGCACAATTTGACCCTCTTTGTCGTGGTGCCATTAAGCCCTGATCAAACAAACAAACAAACAAGCAAACTTAAGGGGTATGGAAATACATAAACACACAGATTAATGGAAATTCTATTATTTTTCTGTATATTGTTAATACTCTTAATTGCTATAACTTCATACAATCCTACAATTATTCATACAATCTTACAATTATTTCAAGATTATTGAGAAGTTTCTTGATCATTGAAAGTTCAAAGCAAATAGAAAACTTATTTTAATTTATTTTGTATAGTCTTGTATGGGAAACTCATCAGGGAGAAATGGGTTTAATGCTACATATTTATGATATTTATGCACAATTTCAGATCATTCAATGTCATGGGTGGCTTGCCATAGAGGCAAAGGTGGGCAGGGGAGGGGGATATTCCCTCCAGAAAGATTTGTTAATCATTGCTTTTTTGTAATAAAGAATACAAACTGGATTGAATTTTATGTATAACGAAAAAAATAATCATGTTTTTCCCCTCTAGGCATATTTTGTCCCACCAACTAAAATCTCTCAAAGCTGCCTATGGTAGATCAAGTTTTGCTGGTAGATCATTAGCAATGGAGAGAGTGAGATGGTGAATGATTGTCTCTTGTATTTCCAGGCACTTCGCAGCCACGAGGGCAATGAGGCTCAAGTTTGCTTCTTCATCATCCAGCTCCTCATCTTGAAACCAAACGATTTCAGAACTCGAGTCAATGACTTTGTCAAAAGCTCCCCGGAACACTGGACTCAATCTGATTGGCACACACAGCACATGAACTATCACAGGGTAATGCAGACGACAACTTTTATCATTCTTGTAGCCGCTGTATGTCAGAATTGGAGATAAATTTAAAGACAACTTAAATTAATTGCCCTCAACATAGATCTTGCATGTTTAGACTAAACATGGATCTATTTAAAACACAAAAGTTTAAAAGCCAAAGATCCATTCTTACAGCAAAAATGAGCATGCCATTTGTCCAAATATTTCCAATTTGTTAAAACTTCTTTCAGCATTTTGCTCATTTTCATCAGACAATCTAGGAAATAAAAATAAAAGACATGACAAATACCAAATTAGATAGAATAACAGCATGTTTTTTTTTAATTTAGTTTCAATGCAAGTCTCAGACCTTGCAAGTGCCTGTCAAGTAAATTGGGATTCCAGCCTTTTTAGGTAGGGAGTTTTAAGTCACATTG
Source organism: Chiridota heheva (assembly GCA_020152595.1). Taxonomy (NCBI): domain Eukaryota; kingdom Metazoa; phylum Echinodermata; class Holothuroidea; order Apodida; family Chiridotidae; genus Chiridota; species Chiridota heheva. The sequence continues at coordinate 710,385 of JAIGNY010002050.1, forward strand.
CATTTGTTTATTTATCTATTTCAGATTTAAAGAAAAGCACTGATTGATTTTCCTTTGTTATCATTTTCTTTGCAACATAATGTTACATTTCAGAAATATCCAGAGAAGTATTTTTACGAGGGTTTATGTGAGAAAGCAGGGACAAACTTTGCCAACCCACCCCAGTATCTTCCTGTGTATTTCAGCAATGTGTGCCTGAGATTTCTGCCTGTAAGTACCTGTAGATTGACCCTGTAAGGAATATCTTTTGGATTTAATGATAGCAAGTTGGCAAGGGCTCATTACTGTAACATAATGATCAATTTATTGAGATCTAATTATGAGTATTATCAATGTAATTAATATAAGCATCATTGATACTGATTATTATCATCATCTTACATGATCATCATCCATCATCATACATATCATCATCCATCATCATACATGATCATTATCTTCATCATCTTCATCAAACATTATCATTATCATCATCATCATACATGATTATTATCATTATCATCTTCATCATCATCATACATGATCGTTATCATACATGATCATTACCATCATCATTCATCATACGTGATCATTATCATCATCATTCAATCAACATTTTTAATTTTCATAATTGGTGTCATCATGATCGTAATCATGATCATTTATTTCAATTAAAGCTCATTAGGTTGAATACCTTGATTCAGGAAGATTCTTTAACTCAGACAATCAAGTTTGACTTATCAAGCTTGAGGAGAGGATTAAATCATGTAAATGTAACAAACTACTTGGTCCTGAATTACATTACATTGTTAACTTAATGAACAGCTCAAACTGGAAGTTCACAATTAAAAGAAATATTGTACAATTTCTTTAAGCATTCTGAACATTCTGAAAGTAGGTGAGCAGTATGGTTCGCTATGATATTCCTTTAATAAACTTTTACATTCTCAAATGAAATTCATCAATTTGTGAGTTGGACATATGTTTCTTCCCTGTCCAGGTATTTGAAATTTTGATTCACCGGTCACTTGAGCTACCTCCAGTCTCGAAGTCTTTGGAAACCCTTTTGGATCACCTTGGCAGCCTCTTCAAGTTCCATGGTAAGACTGCCCATTAGTTTTTACATCCTCATGTTAAATGCTTAAGCCTATCAAGTGTTGGTAGAATATTAGTGAAAAAATCCACCTTTGATTTTAATAACCTTTCTTAAGATGAATTTTTGTTAAACTAGGATATAAATTTAACAGAAATATAAATTGAATGAAACGTATATCCTGTGTGTTAAACTGCATAGAATCCCCATCCTCGCAAAAAATTCATTCGAAGGTTTTTTGTAAAAATATGTTTGTGATGTTTAGTGCTGGTTTTTATTTGTGTATTCACGATTCAATTTGTGATATTCTAATTGTACATTAGTTTCATATTGATTGAGATTGTCAATAATTGATATGTATTGTTATTCTTGGGTAATAAAATGTTTTCTTTTCTGTGTTTGTTGCATATACAGCATCTCAGAATGTCTTTTCACAACTTTAGTTCTTTCGAAACTTCCAAGCTCAATTGATTCAGGAAATGATTATTTTTTATTCAGAGAGGCCTGTGACTTACTTGTACAACACACTCCACTACTATGAGAAGAAACTAAGAGACAGACCACACCTCAAGAGAAAGCTAGTGGATACCATGATTGGCGCCCAGAAGACCGTCAAACCAGCCGGATGGTAAGTTTAAGAACTGAGAATATTACAGAAGCACTCAGCTGAACACAATGGTGTAATATTCTGCTAGAATTATTTGTTACCATACACCAGTAGTCCTGCATACACCAGTAATGACGGTTTCTGAAATATACATTCAACTTAGAACGCGGTTTATCTGCTGTGCAGAATTTTTGATAGGAACAATTGGTGATCATAAAATGCGATCACATCTGAACAAATTCCCACAAATGTGTAAAAATACAAGTTTCTCATGTTTGGCTGCGAGTTCCTTAGCGATGCTAGTTTTATGAATCTTTTGTTTTCTGCTGATTGTCATACTTTACATTAAGTAGTATAACTTATTTGTTGTTTGAAATGTAAATAGTTACAATTTTCTTTTTCCCTTCTCTTTTATGGTTTGTGTTTTTTTCAGTTTGTTTGTTTTCCATGTAAACTTTGAAAAGGAGATCTCTCTACTTTTTGTTTCTTAAAAATTTCCAAGGATCTTCCTAACCATTCTTTTTCATTATAAATAATAACAATTGTTTTCAAGAACCAAAAGTTAAAATAAAGTTAGAACAGCAACAAGTGTTGGCCAAGAAATAATTTGTATGGTACACAAAATGTTGTGGTATATGTTTAATGTTGCATATGTATAATGTTGTAAGTGAAGAATCTGACTGTACAGCCACACAAGACGGTGCTTATTAACAAACACATGCTTCTCCATTCTGGAATCAAACATCCGGGAATGTTGTGGTGCACGGCGACGTTACAATGCTTTTTTGACGATCTCAAATTTTAGTCAAAGGGGAAAACAAACAGTCAGTTATCATTGCAGTCAATGGGAGAAAAACATATTTTTTGTCATTTTTCAACAAATACTGGACAGAATTGATTTTTCTTCACAAATGTTGTGTATTAGATAATAGTTTCCAATATATATGAAAACCAGTAATTTTTACTGACTGGTTAAGGCGACACAAGTATTCATAAAAAATATCACATTGACTGTAATGATAAAGTTTCCCCTCCAACTTAGCAAAACCGTGCTGAGCCCGTACACAGTTACGTCTCTCCGACCTTAAGAATAGTCTGCTAAAACTGACAGATGCCAATAAATGAATTAATATTTATTGATGCATATGTTTAATGTTGTATATGTTTAATGTAGCACATGTTTAATGTTGTATGTCTTTAATATTGTATACTTTTAGTATTGTACATGTTTAATATTGTATATTGTTTATATTGTACATGTTTGATATGGTATATTTTTAATATTGTACATGTTTGATATGGTATATTTTATATTGTACATTTTAATATTATATTTTTAATATTGTACATGTTTAATATGGTATATATTGTACATGTTTGTTGTGGTATATTTTCAATATTGTACATGTTTGATATGGTATATTTTTAATATTGTAAATGTTTAATATGGTATATTTTTAATATTGTACATGTTTAATATGGTATATTGTTTATATTGTACATGTTTAATATGGTATATTTTTATATTGTACATGTTTAATATGGTATATTTTTTATATTGTACATGTTTAATGTATATTTTTTATATTGTACATGTTTAATATTGTATATTTTTTATATTGTACATGTTTATTATTGTATATGTTTCACATTAAATGGAAGAGACTTATCAAGATTAATCGTAAGAAAGCTTTTGGTTCTAGTGATTTATTCCAATTATGATGATCTATTTAAAGGTGCTTGAGTCAACCATACTTGGAGTATCTCTCCAGGCAGCAGTCGGAAGACGTCATCTGGGAGCCGCCTCCGGCATACTACCACACACTTCTTAAGAGACTTGTTGATAATATCCTTTTCACAATTTCTGTAACTTGAGTAAACAAAGGTACAGAGTAAAGGGTCACTTGTATTAAAAGTAGTTCATTAATTCTTTATTTCAATCTTTTGTAAATTCTGACTGCAATGGGTGAAATGTATTTTCGTTTTGCCTGATTAGCAGTTTGGGACAAAAAGTCTGTGTGTAGTTTTCGCTCCAAATGAATCCATTTGATTGTTTTTTTTTCTACTTAAATATTGATTTGGAGTTGCAAGTCAGTTTTCAAAAAAAATTCTTGTCAAGAACAATCTCCCCCTGTTTACTCTCCTTCCTACCTCTGGAATGATGTAACCTCTCAGGCACAATTTAACCCTTGCGGTTGTGTGCCGTTAATCTCTCATCAAACAAGCTTTCCTCTCATGATGGAGAAATGAAGCAAGTAAACTGAAAAAGGGTAGATGTTACTCCAGTGACATCACAAAGACATTACAAATGCACCTATTTTCATCTGCTATTAATTAATTTGAACTTCTACTTGAGTTTTTTCCAATTTTAATGGGACTTCTTTTCTATGCTCATTAATTAAGTTTGGGAACAATTTGGTGCACCCCTCGTAGCACCAAAATCTTTCATGAAAAATGGAACCGTTAGTGTGCGAATCCTGCATTACCTGTACCTAAGTGAACAACAAGGTATGAAATATCTGTCTTGATATCACAAATATCCGTCTTGATATCAGGGTTTAAAGCTGATCAATTGTGTTCACATTAATTTTGTGGAATTATTTATAATCATATATGTGATATACTGCAGATGCAAGTAGGACATTCCACAACCCTGTACACATATGAATATTGCTATTTAGAAATATGCAATATCATATGAGCGTTGTTTTTTTTTGTTCAATTTTCACAGCATTTTTTACATATCCAGTTTTTTGCTTCACATTTCATGGTAGGCCAATTGATTGCTTGGAGGGTTTCTAGCATTGTGCAATTCATCATCAACACGACAAAAGCTTTCTTTATTCTATCATTTATTCTAAACCTTTGTCCAACCATGCCCTTAACAAATTCCCACCGATGAATGAAAATTCTCCATTTCCTGACTTTGATTGGAGGTTCAATGAGTTCCCAAACAGCAACACACACGCCCTCTATGTCACATGCATGGAACTCATGGCACTCCCCTGCCAACCAGCCGTTGTTGCTAATGCTATCGTGGATGTCGTCCTCAGATAGTAAGTTCTTATTTTTGTAATTTTTGCTCTCTTTTAAATTATTTTAATTTTGCGTTGTCGCAGATTCCATTTTGTTGCTTTATTGCTTTTCGTTGGCATCAAAATGATATTTTTGTTCTATTTAATTCTTTGGGTTCAGAAGAAATAACCACATTGTTTGTTGCCTTTATGAAGTTTTTCACTTCGAGTATAAAGATTTTATTGTAAGAGTTGTGGGGAAGAGCAGGAGGCTGACTATTAGAACATCAGAGACTGAGATTTGAACTCTTTGTATGCAATGGAAGCATTGAAGAAGGCTCTTACTGTGACTGAGTGAATGGCTGTTATTTTATATAGGTGATATATAGCATAGAAGGTAAGCATAGTTCTTGTATATAGCCTTCACCATCAAGAAGGAGGGATGGAGGGGGTCCTGGGGGACTCTACAGTGAGTGATGTCTTGCTTTGGAATATTTGGGAATCTGAGATTTTATTGATAAAGGGTTGTTAGTTTCTGTGTGGCACCAAATAAGTGTAGCAGGAAATATTGTGCACATATAGCTATGATTCGATAAGTCAGGCGATCAGAGCAAGAGTGATACTAAATCTGATATTGAAATTTTAAGCTTTCAAATATTTTTGAGAGATCTATCGTCACAGACTTTTGGTGTGAACAACTAACATTACTTCAATTTGTTAAGAAGTGAACTTGCAGTTCTTAAGTATTGTTTAAAAGAAAATTTTCTATAAAAAAATTACAGTAAAAATGTCATTCTTGGCATTAAGAAGAGTTATAGTACCATAGCTATTACAACAATGGATCATCCACACACCCAAACCTAACTCAAATCCCCAGACTGTGCAAAAGTGAAAAATTAATGGCAAATTTTCTAAAATTATAAAATTGAATGGTCTATGGTAAAATAGGAATTTCAAATACTTTTTTACCATTCTATTTTTATCATTCTATTTTTCTTCATGTCTCCTATTGTGTACAAAGAATATGATGGACTGCGAACCATTTATTCACATTTGGTCATTATTATTTCTATAATTGTCATATAAATCGTTGAAATTATTGATTGGTTTTCGGATTTATTCCCTTTCAAGTCATGTGGATTTACCAAGAGAGGACATCATGTCATGGATCAATGCAATCGGGCTCGTCCTCACGTCTCTACCTGTAAGTTATGCCAAAAAAGTATTCTAACCTTTTGTAGTAACAGAAGCAATTTTCAGATTTGCAGATTAAAATATAAAAATTTACAGAAGCAGACCTGAACTTAATCCCATCATGTGAATATTATAATCGTTTCAGTGCATAATGATTACAATTTGTTGTTTTATTTGATCATTTATTGTTCGGTTATAATGTATTCAGCAATATAGCTTAGAAAATTAGAAAAATGATTATTTTAGTTATATAATGTGTTACACTCGTCCTTCTTGTGTTTTTGCTATCACTTGCGATCAGTTCCTGTCAGTTTAAGATGGCTACCATATTTTCTTTACTTTGAAAAATAATTATAACAAAGAAAGACTGCATTTGCTCTTGAAAATTGAAGAAAGGTATTATCATTGAATCTGAAAAGCGAGAATAATATACCTGCCAGCTTTGATCTGATTCTTCCACTCTCATCCCTCCCCCTCCCTGATGCTTTGCTACATAATCCTGATTTATTTTCAGATTTGATATTCCAATTTCACAAACAGTCTATAGTTCTTCCTAAATCATCCATTTTGCAATGCGAAGATTTTGTGTTCTTAATTTCACAGGAGTGTTTCTGGGTGATCATTCAGGACCACATCCTCAGGGCCCTAAGGGAGGACCTACATGTCACCGGTCAGGCACCCTTTGGAATGGAGAGCACCAAGAATATCTTCTCCAAGTTTGACTTCACCGGTGGCCTTGGCGCTCAAGCTGAATCTCCCGTGGCATACTTATTGGCAGTCACACATGCAGCATGGCACCACTCAAACATTGGTCAGCTCACTCACATACCAAAGTAAGGAACATATATGCAACAACAGTTTGAGAGTTTCTTTTTACTTTTGTCACATTTTGAGGAGAAACACACTGTTGACTGACGTAATAGGGATTGGATTAATTTCATGTATGCAATCCAGTGTATTCATAAATGTTGTGCTTCTGGCTATATCCGTAATCTAATATTCTGCTTAGAAATATGTTCAACTTTAAGGTCAAACTACAACATTTTGGCACAAATATAGAGAAGTAAATTTCTCATTACTTTAGGTCAATACTGGAAAAACATTTGTATCCTTGGGAGTGTCTGAAGTGAGGGGAGGTGATGAATAGAATACTATTGGAGGAAACAGAAACACATCGGTTATGAATAAACACTTTTTTTTCTGTCAATTTTGATTGGCACACATTTTATGTTGTGACATCTTTTTAGATTGGATGTAAAGATACACCCATGTTGCTAATGACAATGAAGTAAATATTAACAATAAGAGAAGTTATGTATCAGAATTTATCTGTTTGTAAAAACTAGAATTAAAGCATTGCTTGACAATTGAATGGAATATTTGGTGTTTGGATGCGCACCATGGTTACATTTATCAGTTGCATGCATTCCAAGCTTCCGTATATTTACCCAAAGTTTCAGGTTCAAGGTGTATTTCTGCGCATGGGTATAAGCAAACATACTATGATGGACTTTCAGTGGTGTGTCTCGCTATAAGCTTTTTGGTGAGCTTAAAAGCACATCTTCTTCAGACGTTCGCCTTCTTATTTTGGTCCAAATTTAAAGATTGTTGGCCCTAAATTGTATGTTATTTTCCAAAACATGATAATTTTTGATCAAAATTGTAGATTTGTAGTCCCACAATTAGAGATTTTGGTCAAAAATTAAAGATTTGGGGTACAATTTTAACAATAATTAAAACAATACGAATATTAAATGCCAACATCTGTTTGATTTGGTTTGATATTTTAGTTAGATATATTTGGGGGATATAGCCTTTAAGAGGAGGGGGGTGGGAGAGGGGGGGGGGCTAGGCCCACTAAAAACCATCTTTTTCAGCTGTTCACCTCCTTATCTTGGTACAAACTTGCTTATGCACTCCACTATACACTTCCAATGCTCTAGAAGTAGTTGTGTTTTCCTTCAGGTTTCTTCAGGATGAAGTGAAACCAATGTGAGAACAGAGGGGCAGTTCCTTCTAGTGTGTACTCTTGTTGGGCCGCTACTCCAGAGGTTTAATGATGAAAGAACAAGATGCCTGACTGCGGTGAGCAAATCTTTTCCTTTTGAGATGGTTTAGTTCTTGTTTACCAATTGTGTGAAGCCAGTGACATTTTCTATACGATACTTTTCTGTATAGTGACCTCAGTTGTATCTTTTTTTGCTTTAATTGATATATTTCTTAATGCTTTATATGCCTTCTTTAATACAGAAAGAGAAAACAGTAGATATTTTACTTGATTTAATCAATGTCAATGTTGTTAAATATCATGTTTCTTTAAGAAAGAGTTTGAAATAGTGTTGTTTCTATGACTTCAAAAATATCTTATTTATGTCTTTGGCTGTTCCTAATACTGACTGCTGGGAACAACTGTTTGTGGCAATTCCTGGCTGTCCTGTGTGAGGATAATTCTGCACTTGAGTGCAAGCATCTCCCACAAGTGGTACAGATTCATGAAGAGCAGCTGTATTGTGCCACATTTCATGTTGCATCTCAGGTCGTACATAGTAAATGATGGTATCAAGGGTATAGAGAGAGAGGGAATTTTTGTGAAAAGAGCTATGGAAAATTATGCAGCATAGAACATGTAATGCTTTACTACCTGCTAATATAGATACCTTTTCATTTATGTTTTAATGTAATATATTTCTCATTGTAAACAATGTACTAAAGGAAATAATAATACTGTAGACATATTTAATACATATTTGGTACAAATGCATCGTAACTTTTGTGTTCACCAAAAGATTTCAAATTAATTATGAAATGCTGATAATTGGCATAAAACAGATGTATAAACAATCAGTCCCATTGTTTGCATGAGTAGCTTATAGTCTAAATGATTTTCTCTCATTTCTTCTCAGATCGCGATAGAGATTTACCAGATGCTGCAGATAGTGAATCAATACTGTCCCCACTTGGTGCACATGGACACAATCTGTGACTTTCTGTATCCTTTACTAAAACATGGGAATACTTCAAGAACAAAATCATGATTGTTTTAGACTATTATACTTTCATAGCTTTGCAGGAGGGTGAAAGGGGCAGGTTTCAGCTCTCTGTGTATGTTAAATCATTTTTTGTTGTTGCATTTTTTGGGAGGTGGAATATGTGGCAGGGGAAGATGGAGCTGGCTCTGGCGTCAGCTTAAAGAGGCTGTGTTGCATAGAAACCAGACACAGTTGGATCACAAGCTTCATTTAGAAAAGAAACAAATTAAGAGGTACGGTTCTTATATGGTATTCATTTTCTTTTTTGAACCTTCAATATGAAATTGGACAAATTTACAGGTGCATTTTTCTTGTGATAAACATTTTTCTTCAAGAAAATGACTTGTTTAAACAGAAGTTATTTTCAGGAAGTTAAATATCGTATTCGATGTAACAAGCGCCCAGTTCGCTTATGAAAATAAAATTTCACCACTTTTTAATCCCGAAGTTTCTTTCTAATAAGCGCCCATGTTCTGAGTTGTGTGCAGTGTGCTATTGAAACTGCATTGTGTGAACTGCTTCTAGCCCCACAAGGGCACCACAAAAAACATTGCCAGCCTCAGATGCAAAATAAGCAAATTATGTAACAAAACTTATTTTAAATCTTTAAATGAATCAAATAAATGATGTTATCAGACAAAACATGTTGGATGGGTGCTTATTAGAGCAGGAGCGCTTAGAACGTCGAAAACGATATTTGAAAAAATGTGGTGTGTCAGACATATACATATACTTGTAAGTTATATTGTATGCTAGAACAAATTATAAGAAATTTGTAAAATAAAAACCAATATCGGAACAAAATGTGTGGTAGGCATCTACAAAAAAGGGCAACACCTCAAACAAAATTAATATCTTCCTCCCGATTACAAAAAAAACAAATTGATGCAGAGTATGTTACAAAACACAAACAGGAAAGGTAACTAATTCTACATAACACAGGTAGAAATACAGGATGTAAAGGACTACTTCAGTGGATAAGCAAGTCAGTTTTATATGAAAGAGGACTGCGAAAGAAAGGAAGTGGTGAAGAAAGCATTCCAAAATCTTATTCTGTAAAGGAGATATTCAGGTTTCTGTGAAGATATTTTGGATTTATTACCTGAAGAAAGTTTGAATAAAAAAGTAGTGAAGGAAAAAATGAATTTTCTTTGAATTATTTTAAAGGATTACTTCAGGGGGCAAGCATGTCCATCTTTTATGAAAAAGGGCTTCAAAAGAAAAAATGGTGAAGAAAGCATTCAAAAATCTTATTATATTAAGGAGATATTTAAGTTTGGTATCATTTGTGTATAAACGACTGAAATCAAACTAGTTGTGACATCACAGCCTTAGATTCCTCAAATTCTTTATGTATTCTATCATATTTTGTCCTGCGATTTAGTGGCTTAAAAACCATTCGATATGTCAGGAAAATAGTTAAACAAAATCTTGTTTAGGTAATTATACTTTACCACCTAAAGAAAGTTTTGAGGGAAAATAATTCAAATAATTAAAAAGCTTAATAAATTTTCTTTACAATACATAAACAATTGTTAAGAATGTGAGGAGGAGAGCACACACCTTCCATAGTAGACTTACTACACCAGTCATTCTACACAGATAAGCGAAGCTTTAAACTTGAATATCTCCTTAACATAATAAGATATTGAAGTAGTTTCTTTACCATTTTGCTTCTCTTAAAGTCCTCTTCCATACACAATGAACTTGCTTGACCCCTGAACTAATCCTTTAAGAAAAAAAGATGTGGTGCCAACTTTGTAAAGTAGACTTTATACACCAGTCATTTGTACACAAATTGAACAGAAGTGTAAACTTGAATATCTCCTTAATGGAAACATATTGAAATAGTTTTATCCCAATTTCTTCTTTCATGTAAGATCACTGAACTAATCATTTTAAACAAAATAAAAGATCATCTATGCTGTTTCCTCTAAGCTCATTTTAAAATTGCTCGAAATAGCCAGCAAAACTTTCATGGCCTCTAAAATCTCTTGGGGATTAGTTTCCTTAACAGTTCAAATTCAGTTACCACATCAAGTACATGTTTGCAGGAGACGCCATCAAAGCAGAGGCTGAGGAGGTGATTCGGACGTTACGACCAGAATTCCAGGCTCGGCTTAGATTCATCAGCAAAGGTTTAGAAGTAGGGCAGGGGCAAGTTAAAACATGAACACTGTGCAAAAAGATTGTGTTCCACTGAAATTTTTGATGGGTCCTGTAAATAATTTAGTAAAGAGTTCTGGATAGGAGATTCTCACATTAAAAGGGCAAAATATTTTGTTGCAATGCTTACACGGAGTATGCAATTTTTGTACATTTCTTGCAACTACTTTTTCAGTAATGTCATCCAGAGATTGTGCTTCAAGCAGAAACATGGGGTTTCTCTGTTAGAAAATTCTCTTTGTGTAGAAATATTCAAGTGGATTGGGTCATTTCAGTGTTGAAAATGTTCTACAAACGATCTGATTGCAAAGAACTTTTAAGCCCAAGTTGGTCTGAAAACTTTCCACATTGCTGCCAATCTTTTTTTAATAATCAAGGAATTTACTTCTAGTTATACTTTACCTTCCATGCTATAAATATGCAATCTGGTCACATGACTTGATTCTAAAGCACTTCTAACCGACCTTAAAAGTGTAGTTACCAGCCCAGTCCTGACCTTCATATTACCTCTATTAACCCTCACTTTTTTTCAGCGTGTTGTTTTCACAACATCACTGAACTGGTCAAATTTTCTGTTTAAAATTTTTTCTAACAATTTTCTTTTTTGCAGCTTTTACCAGGCAGGTTTTTACACTGCTCTATCTTATCTGGTTTGCCTTTTGAAGTCTTCTGAGGTAAGACGAGGTAGCCATGGGTCGGGGATTTCTTTGGCCCGACTCACAGGACTTTCTCGTGTAGCCTACACTTTGGATAGAGTGTTTTTGTCTCCATCCGTACGAGAGAGTCCCACTCTCGCAGCGGGTGTTTTTAGGCCCTAGAGCACCAAGTGTGTCTGTCTAGTGGACCTCTTGCCCCTGGGTTTAACTGTTTTTCACCCTCGGCCACACAGAAGGGAAGATTCCCTAACAGCTGTTGACCGGGTCGTAGGCGGGGTTTTAAATACCAAGCCCTTGCCTTATGGGTGACAGAGGGCTTAGACTCGGTTTTGCGTAGGCATTTACCGGCCGACATGTCCGGATAACGAGACTTCTAGCAGCCTTCCTACAAAAGCAAGGCATCAGAATCTTTATGTACTTAGACGACTGGCTGATCGTCGCAGTAGACACAGTCACCATTGCGGAACACACGAACATAATCATAAGAGTGGCACAGGACTTAGGGTGGGTGATCAACCTCGCCAAGTCCAATCTAGTTCCTTCTCAGACTCCCACTTTTCTAAGAGCAGTTTTGGATTTTACTCAAGGTTGTATACGACCGATGGAGGAGCGGATTCTAGCCATGAGGGTGGGAGCCGACGTCCTACTCTCACTACCGGCGTCGCCGGCGAGAGCTTGGCTGGTTTTCTTAGAATACCTAGCCAGCCTAGTAGATGTAGTCCCCATGTGCAGGTTTTACATGCGGGATCTACAATTTCATCTACTGGATCATTTTATATGATCCAGGAGATACACAGGCAGTGGTCCCCCACATTTGGTGGTGGTGCATCCTCTCTCACCTGTCACAGGGAGCAATTGCTCCACCTGTCAGACCTTCAGTATCAGTGGTGACATATGCGTCTTTGACGGGGTTGGGAGCACATTTAGCATGGTTCAAAGTCACAGGATTTTGGACGGACACTTGGTGCAGTCAGCACATCAATCTTTTGGAACTAGAGGCAGTACGCCGGGCTCTTGTTCATTTCCTACCACAGGTACGGAACAGGACTGTTTTCATATGCACCGACAATACCACGGTAGTAGCAAAGAAGATATTTCTTTTTTGTGCATTTTGGTTTCTTATTATTTTCTGGCAACAGATTTATCAACAGACAGGGAGGCACAAGATCCAGAAGTCTTTGGATCCTAGCCAAGTCTCTTCTGTCTTGGTGCATGAAGAACAAGATCACACTCCAGGCGGTCCACCTGCTAGGAAAGGAGAACACGATGGTGGATCTGTTATCTCGCCTCGAGGAGCCCCCCACAGAATGGGCCCTCCTCCCGCGGGTGGTTGAGGCGATCTGGTTGACCTTTTGTCTCCTGGACATAGATCTGTTCGCGTCCATGGACAACCACAAGCTACCAATTTTTTTGCACTCTGACACAACCTGAGGGTCCAGAAAGTCGACGCGTCCACGATCAGGTGGACCCACTTCGTGGGCTACGCCTCTTCACAGTTCGCTCTGGTACCGAGAGTACTGGGCAAGGTGATGTACAATCAGTGTCCCATGTTTCTTCTGGTAGCTCCCAACCGGCCCGGCCAACTGTGGTTTTCTCAGCTGCTAAATCTTGTTGCAGCTTTCTTGTACGAGCTTTTGGTTAGGGACGAGTTAGTCTCAATCCCGGGCCCCGGCAAACTGCACCACAATCCAAGAGCACTTCTTTTGACTGTGTGGCCCCTATCCGTGAATCCCTTGTGTCGTAGGGTCTTTTGGAGGCAGCTGCCCAAATGGCAGCCCGAAGCCGGAGGTCTTCCACTTTGGGGATGTATGCTTCCAGACTCCGAATGTTCCGAGACCGGAACCAGGATAGATCGGTTTCTTCGCATACGGCGCCTCTTGGTGATGTAGTGGATTTTTTTGTCAGTTTAACCTGAATAAATCCATCAATACAGTTAGGGGGTTCAAGACAGCCATAGCAGCTATCCACCGGGGCTTTCTAAATGGCTCGACCATCACCGACGCACCGCCTCTGGAAAGATTGATTGAAGGAATGTTCTTACAAAGACCTTCACTTCGGAACCTTGGTCCCCCTTGGGATATGCAGGTGGTTCTCAAGATCTTAGCACGGGCTTTGTTTAAGCCTTTGCCGGAATGTTTACTCAAGGAAGTGACGATCAAAACACTATTTTTACTATCCGCGGCCTCTGTTAGACGCAGAGGCGCCATTCACGCACTTTCTCTCAAAAGGCCATATTTGCTTTGATTTGGGGGCGTTCGACTCGTGCCCGACCCGGCCTTCTTAGCCAAGAATCAGACATTAAGAGTTATTACCGGAACCTATTTTCCTTCCGTCGCTCGCTACGTTTTCTAACACGGCAGAGGATAAGGCCTGGTGCCTCGTTCGATGTCTCAAACACTATATTAAACGTATGCAATCCTTTCGGAACAGCGTCACCGCCTTATTCGTGTCCTTACAAAATCCACATCACGTTGTCTCGCGTGATACGATTTAACGTTGGATTGTTCAGGCAATCACATACAATAAATCCGTGTTATTCACAGAATGTTCGGTTAAGGCAAATCAGGTACGAGGCATAGCTACATCAATTGCGCTTTTTGGTGGGCTTCCCTTCAGCGAGATTCTTTGAGCTGCAGTATGAAAAACACCAGCCATGTTTGTCTCCCGATATCGAAGGATATACCAGACTATCAACTCGGAGTTGCAAGGGCTGTTCTTTCAAGAGGACCACCTCTTTCTTGAGGTGAATATTCTCGTTTTCAATTATTCATATTCTCTCGTTCTGTTGGATTTATTACGTTAAATTTCTCAACGTCTCAATCGCTCACTAACGATTTTCAGCCGCTGTTCTGGCACGTTTAATTTGTTTCTATTTACTAACAAAAAAATTTGCCTTTCTTTAGGCTCTTTTTATTTTGTATAATCTTACTAACGAAACTTTGCCGATGTTTTGACAATTGTTCTTTCGTTGTTTTACTAACGGAATTTTACCGATCTTCGGCACCTTTTATTTAATTTATGTTTTACTAACACGGTTCTGCCAGCTTCTGCTTAGTTTAACTTTGATCCCTAAACTGCTCAGATCCTCTGACGAACCTGGTGAGTTTTCGTCATGGCGTTTTGAGCACTGTTTTACAGTTTGATTCTGTTCACTAACGGATTGGGTTCGCATGTTATCGCGGGTGATTAACCTTTGTTCTGTGACGTTTTACCTCGGTTATTCTCAACAGAGTGCTCTTTGTTCTCTTGTCATAACTAGCAGTGGGTTACTATTTTTGATACTTCCCATACGGAGGTCTTTCGTCCTTAAGAGGAGAAGGAATTTTGTCCTTTAAACAGGATAAGACTAGTGCGAGTTTTAGTACCAGCCTTTAGAAAATTGTGCTGCGACCTGAACTCCCTTCCTTCCTATCCTCGGTTACAATCTGATAGCATATTTATAGCATGGAAGGTAAGGTATAACTAGAAGTAAATTTACCCCGCTAAGCGTAGCAGGGATATTTACGAGAGTTATACTTACCTTCCATGCAACCCGGCTCACCTCCCCTCTCGTTCAGGCCTTGGTTGAATGTTAAGGGAGGGTTAGTAGAGGTAATATGGAGGTCAGGACTGGGCTGGTAACTACGTTTTTAAGGTCGTTTAGAAGTGCCTTAGAATCAGGTCATGTGACCAGATTGCATATTTATATCATGGAAGGCAAGTATAACTCTCATAAATATCCCCGCTATGCTTAGCGGGATAAATTGGTATCCTACATATTACATCGTTGCTCCCTGATTGAAGGTTTGAGGAGTTCATGAAATAATGATCAATAGTTTTGTCGCAGTTGGTGTAACGAGGTCACCAAGTTTCTTAAAACTATAAAGCTAATCCCTAAATTTTTTCAGAAATATAAACAGCAGAGGTATTTTCAGGAGAGCTATTCTCTAGTGTTAAAATTTTCATAGACTTCCAGGGGCGCCAAAATTTCAAAGCGGCTTTCCGAATTCCTCGACGAGAGGAGAGGAAAGGAACCAACTTTTTAGACTTGTTGCCTTTATGAAATTTGTCTTTACAACGTTTCAAAACCTTCCAAAGCTTAGAGGTTATGTAGGTTGATCGATTTTTGACCTATCACAACACATACTGTAAAACAAAGAAGATATTTCTTTTTTGTGCATTTTGGTTTCTTAATATTTTCTGGCAAATGATGGACACTTTTAATTCCCCTTCCCTAGATCCAATAAAGTTTGTGTTTAGAATGCATCCTGGATGAAAATGAAATGCAATCATGTTTCCATGATACTTTTCAAAAAGAAATATTTAACCATTGTATACTTATGGTGCTATTTTTCAAAAGTGACAACTTTGCCAAAAAATTATACTTTCGTCTCAAGCTTGCAATTCACATATGATATTCCCTGACAGTTCAGGCATCCCTGAAAGTTCAGGCATTCCGGACAGTTCAGGTATCCTTGACAGTTCAGGCATCCCTGAAAGTTCAGGCATTCCGGACAGTTCAGGTATCCTTGACAGTTCAGGCATCCCTGACAATTCAGGCATCCCTGACAGTTCAGGCACCCTGACAGTTCAGGCATCCTGACAGTTCAGGCATCACTGACAGTTTAGGCATCACTGACAGTTCAGGCACCATAATCCCAGAAATTTGATTTTGTATCGTACAAAATGAAAAACCTTGTTATTGTATGGCCATTTCATGCGTAAACTGAAATATGTTAATTTAAAATTCATGAAATTAATGACCTTCCCTCATTTTCTCAAGGATGTATAAACCCTTAATAATTAGATGTTATAGGGGTCAAGAATCATGTTATGCAGTGTTTATGCCTTATACCAAGTAATGCGCAGACATTTTGTTACAGACTATTTCTGAAAAAAGAAGATTTAACATATTTCTTTATCTCGTCTTTCTTTTGTGCATTGTCCTACTAAAAATGTATTTCTAAAAAGTAAAAATAAATATAAATTTAAACTAGAATGGTAAATGCCGTCATGGTTCGCATACCCATGCAATTTGATACCCATATCACATGACCTAGCCAATTATAAAAGTTGCCATTTCACACTAAGTCTCACATGGCATCCCATGTTCCACATGACATCCCACCCCATGTTCCACATGACATCCCACCCCATGTTCCACATGACATCCCACCCCATGTTCCACATGACATCCCGCCCCATGTTCCACATGACATCCCGCCCCATGTTCCACATGACATCCCACCCCATGTTCCACATGACATCCCACCCCATGTTCCACATGACATCCCACCCCATGTTCCACATGACATCTCACCCCATGTTCCACATGACATCCCACCCCATGTTCCACATGACATCCCACCCCATGTTCCACATGACATCCCACCCCATGTTCCACATGACATCCCACCCCATGTTCCACATGACATCCCACCCCATGTTCCACATGACATCCCACCCCATGTTCCACATGACATCCCACCCCATGTTCCACATGACATCCCACCCCATGTTCCCATGACATCCCACCCCATGTTCCACATGACATCCCACCCCATGACATCCCACCCCATGTTCCACATGACATCCCACCCCATGACATCCCACCCCATGTTCCACATGACATCCCACCCCATGACATCCCACCCCATGTTCCCATGACATCCCACCCCATGACCCACCCCATGACATCCCACCCCATGTTCCACATGACATCCCACCCCATGTTCCCCATGACATCCCACCCCATGTTCCACATGACATCCCACCCCATGTTCCACATGACATCCCACCCCATGTTTCACATGACATCCCACCCCATGTTTCACATGACATCCCACCCCATGTTCCACATGACATCCCACCCCATGTTCCACATGACATCCCACCCCATGTTCCACATGACATTCCACCCCATGTTCCACATGACATCCCACCCCATGTTCCACATGACATCCCACCCCATGTTCCACATGACATCCCACCCCATGTTCCACATGACATCCCACCCCATGTTCCACATGACATCCCACCCCCCATGACATCCCACCCCATGACATCCCACATCCCACCCCATGTTCCACATGACATCCCACCCCATGTTCCACATGACATCCCACCCCATGTTCCACATGACATCCCACCCCATGTTCCACATGACATCCCACCCCATGTTCCACATGACATCCCACCCCATGTTCCACATGACATTCCACCCCATGTTCCACATGACATCCCACCCCATGTTCCACATGACATCCCACCCCATGTTCCACATGACATCCCACCCCATGTTCCACATGACATCCCACCCCATGTTCCACATGACATCCCACCCCATGTTCCACATGACATCCCACCCCATGTTCCACATGACATCCCACCCCATGTTCCACATGACATCCCACCCCATGTTCCACATGACATCCCACCCCATGTTCCACATGACATCCCACCCCATGTTCCACATGACATCCCACCCCATGTTCCACATGACATCCCACCCCATGTTCCACATGACATCCCACCCCATGTTCCACATGACATCCCACCCCATGTTCCACATGACATCCCACCCCATGTTCCACATGACATCCCACCCCATGTTCCACATGACATCCCACCCCATGTTCCACATGACATCCCACCCCATGTTCCACATGACATCCCACCCCATGTTCCACATGACATCCCACCCCATGTTCCACATGACATCCCACCCCATGTTCCACATGACATCCCACCCCATGTTCCACATGACATCCCACCCCATGTTCCACATGACATCCCACCCCATGTTCCACATGACATCCCACCCCATGTTCCACATGACATCCCACCCCATGTTCCACATGACATCCCACCCCATGTTCCACATGACATCCCACCCCATGTTCCATATGACATCCCATCCCATCCCTTGTTCCACATGGCATTCCACCATACTCCCACATGGCATTTTACCATATCTCCCACATGGCATTTTACCATATCTCCCACATGGCATTCCACCATATCTCCCTCATGGCATTCCACCATACAGTATATCCCACATGGCATTCCACCATATGTCCCACATGGCATCCCATCCTATAGATCCCATCCTATGTATCCAACCATAAGTCCCACATGGCATCCCTCCCTGCGTCCCACATGGCATCCACCCTGTGTCCCACATGGCATCCCTTCCTGTGTCCCACATGGCACCCTCCCTGTGTCCCACATGACCCTTCCTGTGTACCACATGGCACCCTTCCTAAGTCCCACATGGCACCCTCCCTAAGTCCCACACAACATCTCTCTAAGTCCCACATGGCATCCCGCCTTACATTCCCGCTTCAGTGGCTTCCCACCCGATGTCCCACATTGGATCCCACCATATGTTCCCATCCAACCTTATGTCCCACATGGCATCACATCCCATGGCCTTCAACCTTATGTCCCATATAGCCTCCTACCCTATGTTCTACATGGCCTCCTAGCCTATGTCACACATGGCATCCCAATCTGTCACACTTTTGTGTTACTCGTGGCATCCATCCCATGTCTCACATGACACAGCATTCCACCCTATGTCCCTCTTGGCATTCCACCCTATGTCCCTCTTGGCATTCCACCATATATGTCCTCTTGGCATTCCACCCTGTTTCACATGGCATCCCACCCTGTTCCACATGGCATCCCACCCTATGTCCCACATGGCATAGACTCCATAAGAAGACTTGTCCTAGCTATCAGTCCCTGATTGAGCACACCATGTATAAAAGTCTATCAGTCCATATAATAACTTAAATGCAAATGAAGTATTGAATAAGAAAGAAAAAACAGTTGAGCCAAATAATCATGCCTTGATGCATACCACATGGTATATATTCTATCCTATGGCCCCCATCCATATCCCAGATGACATCCCTCCCTATGTCCATATGCAGTCACATCCTGTCACACTCCCTGACTGAGCGTACTAAGTAAAATAGTCTTGTCAGTTCATAAATTGTATGCAAATGAACACAATAAATGTGGAGTTTAATCCTGATACAGCCATTGGTGCACAAATATTTTGAAGAAGTTCATGGGTTTTAAACCTTCAGTGTTATGAGAGACACTTCAAGATATCTGAAGAATTTGGGGAAATTATATCATCTTAGTTATCTTCAAAATAAAAATCAAATGTTTTGTAGACTTTTTAGGGAAACTTCCTCAACCTGTCTTAAGAGTCTCTGAAAAACTATTAACATTGTGTAAGGAAATTCCAGCCTTCCATGAGGATATCTGAAGAAACTAAGTTTTTCTGAGGAACTCTGAAGAAACTAACATTTTCTGAGGAATTGTCAATTTTTTTAAACATTTTTGAGGAAATTTTAGGTAAAACTGTGGACGGCCGGACGGCCGAAATCGCCATTACATAGGTTTGCATTATGCTTTGCATACTCACCAAAAACACACCAACGGGTTAACTATTCAGAGCAATTGCTTAATTAATATATGTCCTTCTACCATCCATATAATATTTCAGAAATCTTTCTTCCTATTATTCAGAGATTCATGTAGGCAGAGATGTTAGTACCATGCATTGTATAAGTTATAAGAAAGAGGTAGGCAGCTGATTTGGCTGAGCATACGACTGAGATACTGTAGGTCCTAGGTTCGAGTCCAACGGCAATTTAACCAGTGATTTTTCCACAGATATGCAGAACAATATACACTAACATCAAGTGTAGAGGTTTATCTTCTGCATCACACCTTCTCCCCACCCGACCTTTGTGAAAAGTGGGCAATGGTTGGGTGGCGCTCACTGTCCTTCGGAGAAGACGTAAAGCCGTCAGTCCCAATGGTAGGAGTTTCACCACTTCTCGAAAACAGCAGGGTGTTACTCCGGCCAGGCCAGGTGCTCATCCTGGCAAATTCATCAGGTCCACACTTCAAAAAGTCAGTGTGACTTACGTGTGCTTTCCCTTGCATATGCCTAAAAGTGAAATACTACACAGTACAATACTTTATGCAAGTGAAAAATCAATGCAAAATTTTGCAATTAAAGAAACAATGAACAACGTAACAACTTATTTAGAAGAATTTATGCTATAAACCATGAAAATAGCAAAAGTGGTAAAGCAGCACAAACATTATTTTTGTTTTTCATATTATATATTGTGTGAGTTATAAGAAAGAGTACTTTATGGTTGGTTTGGTTTGTTGATGTTTAACGGCACCGTGACGGTCTAAGAGTCAAATGTGCCAAGAGGGTATTCAAAAATTATCAGGTGTAAGAGTTAGGGCAAAGAGGAGGTGGAGGATTAAGAGGGAGAAATGGGGGGAAAATAGGGTGAATTTGGGAGAAGAATTAAGGTGAAAAGAGAGGGGTGTGTAAGGTTAAGTGTACAAGGGAAGAGAAAGAGAGAAAGGATGATTAGATATGGTGGAATAGGTTGTTGTTGCTGAGGAAGTTGATAATGTTGGAGGAAGGATTATTTTTTAATAGATCTGAGATTGAGGTGCCCAAGGAGAGACATGGGAGTTCAGGTATAGGGGACAGGTTAAGAGGATATGCTTGATGGAGAGTTTGGTGTTGCAGGTTGGGCAGGGGAGCCAGAAAGGAGATGGGAGTGGGTGAAAGGAGTGACCAAGGCGGATGACAACGAATTCTTTGCTGCGATTGCGACTGTGGGTTTGGTGTGAAGTTTGTTACTGGTTTCGTGAGTCTTGCCAAGTCTTACTGATGTAATTGGAGATGGAAAGACGGCGGTCTAAGTGCGGAATTGAAAAAGGAAACATTCAATTTGACGGAACTTAGAACTTTGTTGGCGGCTCTGTCGGCTCTCTCATTGCCAGGGATGCCAAAGTGGCTGGGGATCCAGAAAAGGATAATTTTCTTCCCTAAGGAGGAAAGAGCGTGAAGTTTGTTGAGGATTTGTAGAATGAGAGGGTTGGGCCAGAGCATGTTGAGAATGACAGTGTGTATGGATTTAGATTCAGAGAAGATGACGAAACAGGATTGGAAGGAGAGTTCTATGAAGGCCAAGAGGATGGCCTGTGGTTCGGCAGAGTAGATAGAGGTTCCGTCAGGCAGCCTTAAGGAGAGGGTGAGGTCAGGACAGGCGGCGATGACTGCAGAGGAGCCTTCTCGTGTGAAGCCGTTAGCAAAGAAGTAGTTGAGGAAATGTCTACTGAGTTGGCAGTATTTGGAGTGGAAGAAGGCTAGATTGTGGGAAGCTTTCGTGAAGGAGGAAAGACCAAGGTATACTTTGGGGGTGGGATGGTGTCTGGCAATCGAGAAAACGTTGATGTTGGCTTTGGGAAAATGGGAGTGCATCCGGATCCCAAAAGGTGGGGGATGCATTTGTTGAGATTAAAGAGGTTGGTGAAGGAAGGGGGAGTGAACGGAATGGAAGCAAGGGTTTCGCGAATCGTTGAGGATGTGGAGAGCAAAGGAAAGGCTGGCTTTCGTGCATCCGAGGGCGAAGATGAGTTTGTTGGCCTCGATGTGGAGACTGGTGATGAGGGAGGTGTGAGTGGTGCCAAGGCAAAGCCTTAGGGCAGTGTTTTCAGTGACATGCAGGTGTTTCAAGTAAAGTTTGTGGGCGGAGGCATAGATATAGTTCCCATAGTCCAGCCTGGAGCTGAGGAGAGGAGGGAATGGTATAAGTTAAGCAGGGTGAGACGATTGGCTCCCAGTCAATGCTAAAGAGGACCTTGAGGATTTTGTGAGTTGGTTTTGAGGGTGTTGATGTGGGGGAGATACTGTAGGAGAGTTTGGAATCAAGAGTGATTCCGCGATTACTTTATGCAAGAGGAAAAGCAACACAAAATTTTGCAAATGAAGAAACAATGAACAACATTTAATTAAGTTATAAACCTTTTGCTATACAACCAACAACTTTATAACTTAATTAAATTTATGTTACAATCTATGAAATAGCAGAAAGATTTAATCAAAAACAGTTAACAAATTCCAGTTTACAGCATTTTGAATTTTATGGCAATATCTTAACAAATTATGCAAATTTGTTTGAAATTATGTGACATCACAACATGAAAACTTATGAATTTTCTTATGTTAACTTGTTTTCAATCCTTCACAAACGTTATTTAATTAATGGGAGCCATGGGTGGCGGAGCATTCAAAATACTGAGGGGGCTTAAAAGGTCAGGTGACATGTGATAACAATATTGGGGGGCTAATTAGGTTGAGTAATTAGATGTTCACTTAAAATTATTGGGGGGGGGTTGAAGCCAATAGCACCCCCCTGCTCCCCATCTCCGCTGCCCCTGATGGGAGCAGATGAATATAGTAAAGGTTTTTTTTTTTTTATCAATTAATTTAAGCAGGAGAAAACAGTCTGTTAATTTGAGTGATTCAAATTTAGAACAGAAATTTAGAGAATTAATTTAAAAAAAACAACATTTGAGCTGTATTCTCTTTCATACAACATAACTTTTGCATTTTTATTAAGAATTTGGAAAACTTTGAACTGGCATAACTAGCAATTTACAGGTGCTTTTGATGTAATTTAAAGACTTCTTTTCATAAATTAAAGACTTCATAATCTAAAGACTTCTTTTCATAATTTAAGCTTATTTTGGTGCATATAAAATCTCTACCTGTCCATATACCTTCAAGACAACTAAACAAAAACAACTACATAACCTCCTTCAGTCTCTGGTGAAAGAGATACAATATATTGTAAAATACAGTGTCGCGGTACAAAGGACAATTATTTTTAGCATTACCCAAGTTACCCCTTTTAGCATTACACTTACAGTTACTCCTTTTAGCAGTACACTTACAATTACTCCTTTTAGCAGTACACTTACAGTTACTCCTTTAACAGTACACTTACAGTTACTCCTTTTAGCAGTACACTTACAGTTACTCCTTTTAGCAGTACACTTAGTTACTCCTTTTAGCAGTACACTTACAGTTACTCCTTTTAGCAGTACATTTACAGTTACTCCTTTTAGCAGTGCTCCATTTTACTCTTACTCCCATGCAATAAGACCAGCATTCATCCAATAAACTATTTATATAAGACTAATGCCCAAACACCAATGATAAATGTCCTGTATTTACCTCCACCAATGAAGAGGTTGTATTTTGGTACTTTAGGGAAAGGACAGAAATGGCGAGGGGGGTTGGGGGGTGTTTTAGGGTGAGGTATGTTGAGACTTAATTAAAACTTTTCAATGGAATGTGTGCAACTCTGACTTCTTGCCCTGATAGGAAATCCAAGCAATCAATTTTCTGGACTCAAACAAAATCAAAACAATTAGTTTATAGTACAAAAGTAAATCAAAAGAATTGATTTCTGGTATGAAAGGAAAATGATGGAATGTAAATCTTGCCAGAAAAGAACGCTAAAAAAATAAATTCATAACCTGAACAAAAACTGAAAACAGTGTGATTTGACCTCGGACAAGGAATATTTAGCCATGGTGGAATAGAACAAGATGGCGGAGGTATGCAATCTATAAAGTTTTAAAATTCTGTTCCTAGTTGGGAAATTAGCACCAGGCAGATAATCAATTTGAATTTTTGGAAGTATATACAGTACAACAGATGAACTTAATGACACAAAACACATCTAACATTGGATAGCTCACTGAAACCCACAACAATAATTCACGACATTTTTCCTAAACAAAATCGCTCAAACTGACCATTTTGTAAATAAGAATGGTTATTCAGCAAATCAATTCAAAAGATTTGAAATACACTTTTCAAAATACAGAAACTATAAAAGTTAAATTGCTGTAGTTTTATGAACATTAAAGGTTAATAACACATCCCATTACCTTACCACATCAGATTTTCTTGCCTTACAAAATTGTTGTAGCCCTCTTTGAATGATAACCTACTGTAGATAATGTAACCCTTCCATTCCCCCACAAAAAAATAAAATAATAATATTTGGAAGTTTGGAACTCATTAAAAAATAAAAATTACTTTTCCAGATTAAGCTAATTTAGCTCACCCCACAACTTTAACCCATAAATCATGCATGCATAGTTGGCACTATATTTTATTTCAAATTATATCGAAATGTAAGTTTCTGTAATAAACTTTTTTTCCGTTGAAGTGAAATAACCCAGCACTCTTTTTTCCTCCACCGATATAATATTACCCGAATTACGTCAATGAGTTTTATATATTAAGGCAACTACTGAGACATCAAAAGTTTTACATATGTCAAGCAGACTGGAGACCTGAATACCCCATCGTCAAACTGGAAGACATTTCCTCAACCTCTGCAACAAGATATTCCAAATGTTTTTCTCTTAAAATACGTCACAAAAATAAAAGTGGGTAAGCGCCTATGAATGTGCACTGATGTAAATTCAAATATCTTTCTCACAAAATTCTGAGCCAATGAGCACCCCTATCTGTCTGTCTCCAGAGTTTTAGGTTCCCAGACTGGAACATTTAGTTTGCGAAGAGGTGCTTTCCCTCTAATAGCATCAGCAGCTTTCTCTGCAATCATGATGGTTGGAGCATTTAGATTACCAGTTGAGACGCTTGGCATCACTGACGCATCAACTACCCTAAGATTTTCCAACCCAAACACTTTGTTTTGACTGTCTGTAACAGCCATAGGGTCACCCTCGCTTCCCATCTTACAGGTGCATGACGGGTGGTAAGCAGAATCTCCGAAGGCACGGACGTACGCATCAATTTCTTTATCAGATAGTACAGATGGTCCAGGTTTGATTTCCTCTCCTCTGTATTCATCAAATGCCTTCTGAGCAAGAAGTTCCCGGGAGAGTTTAATGCATTGCCTTGCTTCCCACACATCAATTTCTGTGGAGAGGTAGTTGAAATCTATGAGTGGGTTGTCCCTGGGATCAGGGGATTTCAATTTAACAGTTCCACGACTGGTTGGCCTCATAGAACCTACATGGACCTGATATGCATGGCAATTACCAGGCTTTCTACCATGGTCATTGACTACAGATGGTAAGAAATGGTACTGAATATCTGGATATTCAACACCTGGACGGCTTCTAACAAACCCTCCTGCTTCTAGATGGGGAGTTGCACCCCAACCTTTTTGAGTTAGGAACCACTGCAGGCCTATTGTAATCATATTATGTGGGAATTTCCATTGCGCTTTATACAAGGTGATAGGTTTGGTGCAAGCTTGCTGAACATAAATCTCCAAATGATCCTGAAGATTGTAACCCACCCCAGGAAGATGCTGAACCACGTCTATGTCATGTTCCTTAAGATCATCAGCATTTCCAACCCCAGATAACATCATGAGCTGTGGTGAATTGATTGCTCCACCACTTAAAATTACCTCTGAATTTGCATACACCTTTTTGGTACTACCTTTCTCCACATACTCTATTCCAATTGCTTTTTTGCCATCAAAGATCACTTTGGTTGTTAAGGCTTTCACCTTTACGTGCAGGTTTTTCCTTTTCAACGCTGGTCGTAGGTAAGCATTTGCAGTGCTCCACCTAACACCATTATGAACAGTTAGATCCATGTACCCAAAGCCTTCTTGCTGATAACCATTCATATCAGAGGTTCGAGAATACCCTGCCTGGACTCCTGCTTCTATAAAAGCCTCAAATAAGGGGTTAAATGTTTTACCCCTGGATACATTAAGTGGTCCACTTCCTCCCCTGTAATCATCCTCTCCAAGTTCATGGGTCTGGGCCTTTTTGAAATATGGCAAACAATCTGCATACGACCATCCTGAGGCACCTTCCTTTTCCCATCGATCAAAGTCTTTAGCATTCCCACGTACATAACACATAGCATTTATAGAGGAGGATCCACCCCACACCTTGCCCCTAGGACAGTACATTTCCCTGTTGTCCATATTCTTTTGAGGGACTGTTTCATAATACCAATTATATGTAGATGAGCTTAAAGG
This sequence comes from Chiridota heheva, assembly GCA_020152595.1. Lineage (NCBI taxonomy): Eukaryota > Metazoa > Echinodermata > Holothuroidea > Apodida > Chiridotidae > Chiridota > Chiridota heheva. Next base: position 736,984 of record JAIGNY010002050.1, read on the forward strand.
ATATATCAAGGCAGCTGGCATATGAATTTGCCATGAATAATCCTTTGGTCCAGCCTCTAAAAGTAACACCTTATTACCAGGATCTTCTGTCAGTCTGTTAGCTAGGACACACCCAGCTGATCCTGCGCCAACTATAAGATGGGTGTATTCATCAGAACTCTTGTGCCTCTTGGCCACACCCAGTGATCTAACAAAGTGCACTCCATGGGAGTTTATCCTCAACTGACCACACAGAGCTCCAGACCTCCTTGATAAGAATCTCATCAAAGCCATTATGGATATCCTTAAAAAAGCAAGAAGAAAAAGATTTAAAGACAACATCTGTATATAAACAACTATGGATATTATGTATACATACAGTACATACAGTAACTACATATAAAGCTAATGATTATAAAAATCCATGATTATTTTTTGAAAATAATAGCTAAATGCAGCAGTTTCAGAATTCTATATATTTGTTTATATTTGGTAATATTCATTTATATTCCACTGATAAAAGCACTGTACTACAAAATGCACTGATTCAATGTTGCTGAAATTTTGATGTAAGATAATAAATGAAATGGGAAATTTTATCATTCATTCCAAATCCAATAAATCCAATAAGGATTTTGAATGAATTATAAGATTTCCCACGGTTCTGAATAAAGGTGTTGAAAAATCTTCCCACAAAAAATCGTGACAGAAATAATATCAATGTAGTGAATACACCTTTATATACTTCCCTCTTTCACAATTGATGTACTTTTCATCGCACAATTACAGAGGGATGTTTTTAAAGCACATATTTACCACATATACTGTTGTTTACTTAAGAAATCAATAAAAAAATATATAAATTAAGAATTAAATAAAAAAAAAATGTTTAAATGCTTCCCCCTCTTTCCCCCTTCCTCCACCTCCTTTCGAATTCCTGATTTTCCCCAGTTAAAACTGTTGGAGCCGTAGATTTTTTACAGGTGCGGATATCATTTTGCAAAAATAACAGCAACCTGCACAAAATAACAGTTGTGAATTGAAACCACATACTTGGATAATCACATCAGGAATAATCAGAAATTTAATTTCAAAATGCCATTTGCATTCAGGAATTCAAAACAAAAACAATGTTGGAAATAAGTTAATGGTTTAAGTAGATGGGAGTAAAGTTGAATAGAAGCACATACTATTGTACTAATCAAAATCTATTCCATCATATCAAGTAGTTTGACAATAATATTGTTTGACTTGATTCAAATGATGATGAAACTCCAGAGATACAGAGAATTCCTCATAAAAATCATTCAATTTATCTTATTGAAAATTTTAGTTTAAGGGGCACTTGAGTTTTATTTTTCAAATATTTTGCATCTTTCAAGTAAGCATTCATTTTCAACTTACATCACAAACTAAAAGAAGCATATTAGCAAAAAACACCAACAATTTTTATAGTCTTCAGTTGAGACTGTCATTACAGAAAAGCATTTGGTTTTTCTCAGAACCCCAATAATACACCTTCACCTTTTGGCAGAGAGCTCCATTGAATTGTTTAATCAAATCTTTATTTTTTGTTACAAGTACAAGTTCATCAGAAGATTATTCACATTTACTGTACAGGAGTAAAAGGAGTAGTTTATAGAATGCAGGTTCACGCCCCTGAACTAATCCTTTAATTAATTTGTTCCTTCATCCATGTGACTTTAAAGGAGCACTAGACTGAAAAGTGGGGGCGCTGGTTTTTGCAAATTTCACAGATATATCATCCATGAAAGATCAATAAACCTTATACCTCTATAGCCTACAGATGACATAAGGGCAAAGGTCACTTGAATATTCATATTATCCAGAAAATTTCTATACCGTTGTGTACTAGATGAGGCATTTAATTTTTGAGGGGGACCCATTAAAAATACCTCACTTTTCAGTCTAGTGCTCCTTTAACAAACTGTACATGTGGATTAACAACCTGTTACCATATACATCCACAACCAGTGGCAATGTTATAGAGGGATTTCATCACGTGACCCTAACTTATCTGGAAGCCATTTTGCTGGGGAAGCGTTTGTTGCGTTTCATGCATCTTCACAACAAATATAGTGCCTGCTAAGTTGCTATCCTATTAACCAGTTCAGCAAATTATATTGTTTTTGTTCGCGGAGGCAATTTTACTTCATATTTTCCTAACATTTTATATATTCACCGAGTATACGAAGAGTAAATTTTACGTGAGTGCCATCTGATTGTTCGTTATATACAGACAAAGCCTACATACCAGGCATAAAGTGCTCACTGCAAATCCTAGTGTGAACTGAAGGTTAAAAGATGTTGCGTCATACAGCAGAAACCTACTTCGAACAATCAATCAGGATCAGATGGAAATCGAGAAAACATCTTTTTATTGCATAGCACACGTCTATTAGTGCAACCATGGCACAGCAAGTTTCTGGCATAATTATCTTACAAAAATGATCTTATATAACAACATGCAAACATTTTTAAGTCTAAATAAGTTTACAGCAGACGATCGTTCTCATCCAACAAAATAGCTATGTAAACAAAGTCACGTGACCTCATGATGTCAGCTAAAACACCCTTATTGGGAGGAGATTTTTCTTTCAAGGGCAAACATTGCTCCAATATAAAAAAAAATTGCATGGCCAAAATTTTTCAGTTAAGATGTCAGAGGCACATGAAAAAACGAGGAAGGTTAGTGGTATAACACTTATGGTGACACCAGCAGCATATTGCAAGTGCATAAAACTAAACCCCAGTGTGAGGTCCAGGGGCCCACTGTGTGGTTTTATCAATTGAATTGTCATTCATTAGTTCCATGCTTCCTGCCCGGCATAGAGGTAAAATTAAGAAATGATTAAAATCAAATCAAAAAATTTGAAGGGAAATTTGTTAAAATTATTGGGACTTTGGGTCAAATTTGGCAACATTTCCCAAAACTTGAAAAAAATGATTCAAAAAGTGATTCAATTTCCCGAGAATGAGCAATATTAAAATTGGCCAATATTTACAAATAATTTCCCTTAATTAAAAAACTGCCCGAAAATTTTGCAAAAATTTTGCAAAAATTTTCCAACTAGCAGCAACTGAAATATTGATAAAAACTTATTTTTCCTGCTTGTAACCAGAAAATTTTGGGGTCTTGTTCCCGTCCTCCTTCTCTGAGAGGGGACCCTTCCTATGCTCTTCCATAATTTGGTTGCTGTACTTCGCAGAATACTTGTGGCAGGATATCAAGTTACAGCACCTCCCTTGGCTGCTGTAATAATCTGACGGTATCTACCATCTTCAAGATCCAACTCAGCAAGAAGTAGATTCAAAGCATGGAAGTAGAGAAGTATTCCTGCCTAAAGTATTCTTCGGCAGAGGATTTCTGCATCAAGTAGATTGATTTTTTTCTTAACACAAACTCTTTTGATTTGCATCATGTATGTTTGTAAATTGTAGGTCTATGGTCATCTAAATGAGAATTTAAAAGATGACTTCAGTGGTCAAGCAAATTTATCTTAAATGAAAGAGGACTTTAAAAGGAAGAAGGTGGTGAATAAAGCATTCAAAAATTTTCTTTTGTTAAGGAGATATTTAATATTAAAGTTTGTTCTTATCGGTGTGGAAATGACTGGTGTAGTAAGTCCACTATGGGAGGTTGGCACCCTTATCCTTACATTCTTCTGGCTTCCAAGTTTATAATATAGAGGGCAACATTTCACAATGGAAAGTCATTTTTAAAGAAACTTCGTGCTATTTCCACAATTAGGGGTGTAGTTGGATTTGAGTCTGGTAGTGGCTGTGCAATTCCAAACTTCCAAACTTAAATATATAGAGGGCAACATTACAGAATGAAAAATATTGTCTAAATGACATATTTGGGAGTTCAAAGTTGGGGGCCAAACACCCATTTCTAAAATGTTGGAGGGGATTTACCATTCCATAACTATAGGGGAAATAGTGAAAAGATGTCAATAGCTCTGTGACCTATTGACCCTAAAGTCTACAGGACACAATTTATGTACTAAGGTATTATGTGGTTGGTATACGTCTTGTACTTTTGAGTTTAAAATGGCACATTTTGCATAAAAAACACTTATTTGACCTATGATCCATGACCTTTTGACCCCCAATATTTTAAATTTGTCTTAGAATGTTAAACCCTACCCACCTATACAATTTGTAAAGATACCAAATAATTCCTTCAAAAGATACAGCCATCACCAAAAACTTGTTTCATTTGACCTGTGACCTTTGTACCCCAAAACCATAGAGACGAAAGTTCTGGGCCAGGGGTACCTTCCACCAATTTTGGTTCATGTGTGTATTACAGTTTTTTAGTTAATATAAGCGACACAAAATTAATTGTTGCATACGCAGGCAAACACACACTCCCACACCGACACACGCAAAAATCACAAAATGTTGTCCCGTTCCAAAAAGGTTATGACCCCTAACCCTTATATAGGTCATCATATGATAGGACCCCCCTCCCCCTAATATCAAGGGGGTGGCCATGTAGTATAGGAGGTATAGGCTGTTATATGCCTATACAGCAAAGTGACAACAATATCTCATCCCCACATAGGCCCACAGGTGTTCCTAGCGTTATGGCAACCTACATACTCATTACATATATATAACAAGGTAGGTCACCTCCTACCGCAACTTTCGAACCATATATAAAAATTCCTTTTTTTGACCACTCGCAAATCTTAATTACATTTTTTTACTCAACTCACATTTGCCAGAGACTCCCTTCTTCTTTTATATGTTTTTGGGGACTTTAATTTTCCAAACATTGATTGGAATCTTTGTACTAGTGGTCCACATGGTAAAGATTTTCTGGAAGCTGTATCTGACTGCTTTTTCACCCAGCATGTGTTGTTTCCCATGTGTGGTAGTAATTGTCTTGATTTGATTTTCAGTAGTGAAGATAGTATGGTTATAAATGTGCTAAGCAGTGGTAAGGTAGGTTGTAGTGATCATGACCTCATTAGTTTTGATCTGTATTGTTTCACAAGGGCTTCTCCAGCTAATAAACTGGTTTTAGATTTTAAGAATGCTGACTTTGCTGTACTTCAGGATAATTTGTCATTCGATTGGACTTTTTTGCTCCATGACTTAAATTTTCTAAAGCATGGGATGTTTTCCGAACTATAGTTTTGGAGGGTGTAAATAAGTTTTTCCCATCAAAGAAAGTCTGTAGGTAGGTGTAATTGGCCAGTGTGGATGTCACGGGAAGTTTTGCAGGCTGTTCGGAAAAAGAAGAAGTTGTGACGTTGTTATAAAAACAGTGGCTGTCCTGCAGAGCTTGCTAGGTATAAGGATCATAAAAAGTTCAATAAGAGATACTAAAGTGGTATTTTAAAACCTTTGTCTAAAGAGGTTATGATTAAGTCCAAGTCATTTCATCTTTATGTTTGCTCAAAGCAAAAAAAAAAAAAAAACTTTGTTGGTTTCCTTCAGGGTAATGATGGTGTTACTATCAATAGTGGTAAGGATAAGGCTGAGGTTTTCAATGACTACTTTGTGTCTGTTTTTACTAAGGAGTCCCCTGCTGTTGATGTTGTGGATTATCTTATTGTCCACTCTCCAGTATCCATTAAGAATGTTGATTTTCAGTTGATGTTGTGTCTAAGAAGTTGAAGGGTTTGAACTCAAATAAAGCACCCAGTCCAGATGGTATACATCCTGCTGTCTTACGTGAGTGTTGTAATGTTTTTTCTGTTCCCCTGAGTATTATTTTTTTCAAAGTGCTTTGATGTTGGTGTTGTTCCTAGTGATTGGAGAATTGCTAATGTCACTTCTATTTTTAAAAAAGGTGACCACAGTTTGCCTTGTAACTATAGGCCAGAGAGTCTTACTAGTGTTGTGTGCAAGGTCATGGAGTCTAAGAGGTCTTGTGTTTCTAATTTATTGGAGTTTCTTGATGATGTTACTAAACTAGTTGATTCTGATCATAATGTGGAGGTTATCTATTTAGATTTCCAAAAAGCATTTGATAAGATTCCATTGGGCAGGCTCATGATGAAAACAAGAGTGCTTGGTGTGATGGGAAAGTGTGCCAGTTGGATACATGTATATTCTTGATTAGTTGACAGGTCACAAAGAGTTGTTGTTAATGGTGAAGTATCTCCATGGAAGAAGGTTACAAGTGGTGTTCCTCATGGCTCTGTATTGGGTCCACTACTTTTCTTAATCTTCATTAAAGATATTGATGTTTCCCTTGGCTCCAGGATTTGTAAATTTGCTGATGACACTAAGCTATACAGCATTATTGATGATGATGCTAGGGATTTTTCACTTTTGCAAACTGATCTGGATAAGTTAGTTTCTTGGTCCCTAAACATGGCAAATGTCATTCAATGTTGATAAATACAAAGTTATTCATTTTGGTCAGAGCAATTTGGCTTTTGATTACTACATAAAAGCAATGGATCTAGGTGTTGTCATTACTAGCAATCTGAAGTCTTCTAAACAGTGTGCTTTAGCAGCTGCAAAGGCAAATAGGATACTTGGTTTGATTAGAAAAAGTTTTTGTTTTCTTGGTAGAGAGATTGTTCTTAATTTGTATCAGTTAGTCAGGCCTCACCTTGAGTATGCTATCCAGGCTTGGAGTCCCTTTTATGAGAAGGATAAGTTTATTTTGGAGCAAGTTCAACAAAGAGCCACTAGACTTATTCCCGAAGTAAGGAATCTCTCTTACAAACCTAGGTTGTGAATTCTTGGTTTGACCTAGTCAGATAAACATCTGACCGTAGTATACGCTATAGCCATTACATGACTGCGAATACTGGGTCAGACATCAGCCAATGCATATAACGGTGGAAACCCCTACATTGGCTCATCATAGTCGCGTCGCAGAATATTTGCGACGCACTCCTGTTTTGCGAACATTTTCCAAGAAATTTGTACTTTTTTACCTCATTCATTTCAACCTGCAAAAGTTAAGCTACATAACAAAAAAAGCTTCTAGCATGTAACTCTTAATCTTAAAAGCTTGGGCACATAAAAATACATTCAATACCTATGAACTAAAACCCGTAAAAAGAAGAAACTTTCACCTACCTCGGTTGCTACCTTCTTACAATCGTGTGCACCGAAGTGAATGTACCTAATTATTTCAAATTCTATCGAACATTCGCTGGCGTTATATTTAGTAGTACGCGTATCTGTGTTGTGCAACCTAGTTAAAAAGAATATTAAAAAGTTCAAAGAGCGTACGATTGAACTGAAAGGAGTATACAATATTGGCTTAAATTTTTACCCATTTTTTAATCATTTCAGGATTACCGACATGTTTTAATTACTTACACGATTAAAAGCAATAGCAGGAGAAGTTAACTATATATTTTTATGTGCCGCAAGTACAGTAATTTCATTGTAAGAGGTGACGTAAATAGATGGTGTAGTCGCGATTTTAGAACTGAGTCGATTTTCACGTTAAAACAGATAGGTCGGAGTCTCACTCTGTATTGTATGTAGTGCTTAGCATGTAGGGCATCCGGAGGGAGATGTTATCTCACTAGGTTTGACCATGCTTGAGTTGAGAAGAGTATGTGGCCATATGATTCAGGTTTTTAAATTCCTATCTGGTAGTGATGCTTTGACTTTCTGTTATTTCTTGCATGTTTCAGCTAATCTTCATGCGACATGTGGTAACACTTTGAAGTTGACCAAAGAGATTCATCGACTAGGGGCAATGTGTATAAGATCTTCTAAATCCACCCATGGCTAAACATCAGGAAATACTCTTTTGTGCACCGCTCAGTTGACATATGGAATAGTTTACCAAATTCAGTTGTAACATCTAGTTAGTAATAGTAATTAAGTCAATAGGCTACCCACATTTAAGCCTGAGGCAAGACTAGACAGACATTGGAAAAAACCAGCCCTTATGCTATAATTACAAAGAATGCATCCAGATTAAATGAAGTAGGCAAGATAAATTCAGCATAAATACAAGCTGAAAGAAGGGGATCCTGGGGAATCCTAAACTTGAACTCGGTAACTTCACAAGCTCCATTCACGTCCTGCCGTCTTCACGACACAAGTAATTTACATGCTGAAGATTCTAAAAACAGCCAAAATCAACTTGCTTACCTAAAACTGGAAGAGATTAAGTTGCAGCAGCTTGTACGGTCACAAAATTATTTTTTAGTAAGTTTCATTCTGCTTGTCACGTCACTACGTTACGCATCATGGCTCAGGGTTGAACTTGGGACTAAAGTTTCAACTTCACTGCACACTGCATTCCAATTCTACGACTGATTGCATTCACTGTATTGTAATGCCCATGCAGTGTGCTAGCTAGACGTACGTACGTGTTGTACTCAGGTAGGGCTAAAGCGCTATAGCAGGCTAAATCCGAAATCCGAGTTGCCAAACTGAACAGCCAAAGCGCGTACAGCTGCTAAGTCGGGAAATAGATCATGTTCCAGCTCCGTCACAGGTTGCGCTTTTGGTTGGTCCTCATTGGTGCATGGTGGGTCCCTTTTGCTCCCTACCCCATTCAACTTTTAGATCTACCCTAGCGTACAGACATAAATTAATAAATCTATCTTACATGCAGAAATATGACAATTTAGGCAAAAATTTATACCAAAAATTACACAAATTTTCCCATTGAGCTCCCTACCCCATTCAACTTTTAGATCTACCCCTAGAGTACAGATATGAATTATTAAGTCTATCTTATATGCAGAAATATGACAATTATAGGCAAAAATTTACACCAAAAATTGCAAAAAATCTCCCCATTGACTTAACACGCGGATTATTTTCGGAAAACTTAAAAAATATCATTAGTTGTTCTGCTCCTTAAAGTTTCAAATAGTCAGACCCGACCTGATAGATAACCAGGTCGGATCAGATTTTTACTCTTTATTTTCCTTATTTTGAAAACCTTAGTTGTTGTGGAAGTTGGTGCTGAATATCATATTAGCAATGGATAAAGTCCTTATTGTGTGGTTATTTTAATTAAAATAAAGTAGTCTCACTATTTGCTATTGTAAGTTTGTGGTTATGATTTGCTGGAACAAATTTTTAGGGAGAAGGACAAGTCATGTATTCTCAGGACAATTTTGGCGCCCCCTTGAGCACTTGACGCCCTCTCAGAAAGCTAGTAATAGTGCTGTAAGGAGTGGGCTGGGGAGATGCCGTCTTATTGTATGTTTTGTTATTAGATATTGGTTAAGACTTCTTCGATTACCAGATTATCATTTTTGCTCCATACCTTATAAAGTTTAGTTTCTCTTAGCAGAAATCTTGCTATGCTTCATCGTGCTGGGCTTCTGGGATTAAACGTCTTTTCTTTTCTTTAGGATTTGGGGAAGTATGGATTTGCCAAAGGGTGGTCAACGAAAGAGCTTTTCTTATTTCACAGTTTTAATTTAACAAAGATTAAAAAGATTAAAGGACAGAAGTATCTGTAAATAGAAAGTTTTCTACATATTGTTTTATTTAAAACTGACATAATTTGTGAAAAGTACCTTGAATGTGTTTTAATAGTTTTTGATTATAGAAAAAGTCTTTGAAAATTTCCTATTGGTAATCACATTCTTTGTGTAGAAACAGGGCGCTGGAATAATGAGAGGGCAGATTCTGCTTATTTTGTAATCTTGGTTGTATTGAGGACGTTAAGAAAGTTAATTTCCTTTTAGTTTGTCCTACTAAAAGAAATCTACGGGGAAAAGTGGATCCTTAATTCCTTAATTCATCGTTACTCCTTCTATTGATGAATTAGTTTCGCTAATGTGTTGTAAAAGTTATACTGTTATGAGCAATTTAGGACAATTTATTTACTCTCATCTAAGAGACGCCAAAAGTTTCAAGAAATTTGGTGATTGTCTTTATCATTGTTATGAACTCATCATCTAATGTTCATATATTTACTTGTGAAGTTTTGCATATATTGTACTTCTGTTTGCAAACAGCAATAAGTTTGTGTATAAATTTTGTACTAAGGGCCGGAGACCTGAAGTTTTTGTTGAATAAATAAATAAATAAATAAATAAATAAATAAATAAATAAATAAATAAATAAATAAATAAATAAATAAATAAATAATTAAATGGAAAAATTTCGGGAAATTTTTTCTCTCCAATTTTTGGTTTATTTTCAGGAATTGTTTTCGATTTTCGTGACATTTTCTTCAATTTTCGGGATATTTTCTTTATTTTGGGGAAATTTCTAAAATTTCATCAAAATTTGCAATGATGTTTTGCCAAAATTTGCAATAATTGTACTTCATTTCTAAGATTGGAAAAATAAAACCCTTCCAGGAACAGTTTTCTCTCTTTCCCCACCGTTCCTACGCTTTCCCTCCTTAACCACCTGGTTCCTTAGCTTATCATTTATTATCATAATATATTAATTTCATAAAGATATTTCTTAGGGTCAAAAACTCACCACTGGGAGAAATCAAAAGGATTTGCGCGGGAAGAGGGGGAGGCATTTTCCCAGTTAGTATGTTAAAAAAGGCTATGCTATTTTGTCAGGAATGTATACTGTACGAAGTTTTTGAAAGAGAGGCAGAAGGGGGGGGGGGGGGCTTCCCAAGTCATATAGGTCTACGTTTCCCAGTCCGAGAATTAGTGAGCCAAAAACAACTTCACTTCATTTTTAGAAAGGGTATTTCTCCATGTCCAGGAAGGGGAGGGGAGGAGGCGGGGGGGGGGGCTTGGAATGATAAACTTGTGTATTTATACTTCTTAAAACGTGTACACGCACATTCCACCAGTTCTTGTACCTTTGACAGTACATGAGAAACACTTTCCATTTTCAAATGGGGCACTTTTGTCATTTTCAAAAGTGGCATTTTTAATTTTGCGTGTTTGATCCATTTTGTTTTTTAAGATAGTAAAAAAAAAAAAATCATGTTGGACAGATGTTTATCATTATACACCACTGCAGTCGAGTAACCATTTTTGGAAATTTTCGGGCAAAAGTGGCCATTGAAAATAGTTTTCAGGTAAATTTTCAAGTATATTTTGAGAGAAAAAATGAGTTATTTTCAATTGAGGAAATTCTTTGGATATTTTGAGAAAATCCTTCGGAAATTATGGAAAAAATGTCGCATATGTTTAGGAAAACTTGAGGGAAATTTGAGGAAACTCTTCGGAAATTCAAGGAAACTCTTCGGAAATTTTGAGGAAAAATATTGATATTTTGAGGAAAACCTCCGGAAATTTTGAGGAAAAAATAAGATATTTTGAGTAAAACTTTGGGATTTTTGAGTAAAAACTTCGGAAATTTTGAGTAAAAACTTCGGTATTTTTGAGGAATAAGTCGCAAATTTGCTAACTTTAAGCTGCTAAATAGGCCCAACTTAAAAATTCGGTGTTCGGGTATATTGTGATTCTTTTTCCCAAGATGGCTTTTATCAGGATTACGAACTTACAATCCAACATACTGATTTTTGTGTTGTGCAAATTTTCCGAATTTTTGGAAATTTCCGGCCAGGGGGAAATTGCATGCTTATTCGGGTTGGGAGGTGAAAGTGGAAAGTTATTGAAAACAAAGTAAGAAAAATGTTAGTATACTAAATAAATATTAGTAAAAGTTTGCAACAAATTCCCAAAAGTTGAAGAAAATTTTACCGATTACTAAAATATAGCTTTTTATCACCTTTTCCAAGTTTATGTTAATAATTTCACCGGCCTAGGCTGCAACAGGCCGGAAGAAAGCATGCAACCCTCTCGGGGCAACTTCCCACTGCCCGGCTTCATACGTCTCTGGGGAGGAGCAGTACGCTCCTTCTACAGCCTGAGTAGAACTCTGTTTTATCAGAACTAGTTAGTTTTCCGAAAGCTCGCTAAAATTTTCCGAAAATGAAAGGAAATTTTCCGAGAATTAAGATATTTTTTCTAAAATGAAAGAAATTTTCTAAAGATGAAGAAAATTCCCTAAAAATTGACAAAAATATTGATAGGGATTTTCCGAAAATTCGGCATCATTTTCTCAACAAATTTTGGGGGACAAATCATTTCACATAAAATTGTTATAATAGATGGGAAGTTTTGGTAACTTTGAAATGTTTGGTAAAATTTGGCAACATTTCCCCAATATGAAGGAAATTTTCTGATTAGCAGCAACCTTTAGGAAACTCAATTAATCAGTGCATTTTTCGTTTGCAATCGCGGGAAATTTTCATCGAGGTTCTTGTCCCCGTGTCGGTGCTTTCCTATATCCCCAGGCTGGCCACATTGATTGTAGCCTACACGCGGGTTGTCTACTCTAAGTTGTCTTACAATGAAAGATTGTTGACCATTGATATGATCCAAGTTGATAAGATGCATTGATTGGGGAAAGAAAAAAAAAAGATCCAGCACTAGGCTTTTGAGCGTGTGTGGCACTTTGATAAAACAAGAGGTCATCGATGGTAGCTTTTTAAAAAAGAGGGTATACACTAGGCCTATAGCATGTAAGCATTAAAGTGTCAGCATGGGACCGGGCCCAGGGCATACTTGACCTTTTCTTGGTTGGCTGCGTTTGCCAACGGATATTTGCAAAAATCTACTCCATTCAAATGTATGTTTTATTACCTGACATGTAGATCGAGCAAGCCTCTGGGCTGGCAATCGATAGGTAATGTCTATGGTTTGTGAATTATATTATAGGCCTATAGACATGGTAAATTTGAGTAATCGTTCAATTTAGCTGATTTAGTGACGGTGCAGCTTCCCTAAATATTTTAAAGTGATTTTTAAGTGCAGCACCCATTTATTTTCTCTCTGGATTGTCTCTTCATCCAAATTCTTTAATTTTTCTTGTGAAACAAGGCTTGCCAATCCAAAACGCCACTGTTACGTGTTGATCAATAACTTTTCCCTATACTATATTAAGCACGTAATATTCAATTTTTTTTAGTCCAAAAGGGCATAAATGTTCCATAGAAAAGATCAAATTTTTCGGGGACTTCGCCCCGAACCCCCACACTCATTGACACTCGAACTCGGACAAAGGCCGACCGATTTACAAAACATGTTGTGCACTTGTTTAATATCTCTAGCTTCCTCAAGACCCCAAAGTTAATCAGAACCGTAATGAAGAACATAGACAAAAGTTATTACATTGAAACGGGATGAAAATGACAGTGGAAGTTTCATCCCGTCTGTCTTTCAAAGAGCGCTTTTTTTAATGTTACGGTCCAAAAGGTTTAATAAAGTTTTTTACGGGAATGTCACCAAATTTATTTCAATTGCTTCTTAAGCCATAAAATGGTTCAATCCCTTGATTAGCCAATGTATGATAAGTTTTGGCCGAAAAGCTAACATCAAACCAAGGTATTGTAACTCTTAACAACTTCAATAAGCTCTCTATAAAAATGCCACCCCCCATTTCTTTATAAAATTCTCCTTCTCTTAAAAACAACAAATCGAATCGAATAAACTTTCGCTAAAATGAAGGAAAATATCCCGAAAATTAAAGAAAATGTCCCACAAATTGAAAATAATTGCCTAAAAAATTTCCCGAAAATGATGGAAATTTTCGGAAAATTACAAAAATTACTTACAAATTTTCCCGAAAATTAAAATTAACTAGGAGCAAATTCATCACCAAATTATTTGGGCGATATCTAACCTTATAAATTCATTAGTACAGTTTATTTCCAGAATATGTATACTATACCGCAGTACTGATATATTCCGCTACTTACATGTCACTTGGAATTTCATCAGGGTTGAAGGGGAGGAATTTCCTCCTGACCCTCATTGAATACGCCACTGTGGAAAAATATATCCCTTCTACATGTTCCCCCCCCCCCGCCTCCCCCACCCATCTGTACTCCAGATGCCCGGACCCAGGGCCTTTAAACATCGCGAAATTCGTCACTTATTCATACGGATTCCCAGTTTGCAGTCCAGGAGTGATCTTTTTGTAATGTCCGTACTTTTATGATGTCGCATGTCGTAGCACTATGGCATAATTTTTGGAGGAGACTAACCCTTCACCTCGTACGCGTGATGACTAATTTCTTGCATTGAGGCATGGAAACCCTTTCTCAAAGCTCACTATCCAGCTAGTGTGCATGATGTGTGTTCTCGATTCCTTTCCCATTAAAATTATTTTCTTTTGTTATTTGATTCCTGAAAACTATACTTACCCAGTTTGTACCCAAATAACACCCATATGGGCCAAACCCGGCCAACCCATGTTTTGCCCACATGGGCTTGCCCAGGTATTTCCCAAATGATATCCGCATGGACAGACCCATATGCTGTCCATGTGGATATGCTCAGGTTTTTCCCACGTGAGCCGACCCATATTCTGCCCAGCCCATATACCGCTCACATGAACTTTCCCAAGTTTCCTCATATCTTACCCGCATGGGTCAGCCCATATGCAGCCCGTATGAGCTTTCTTAGGTTTTCCCATATTTTTCCCACATGGGTCATCCCTCATGTAGCCCACATGGGCTTGCCCAGGTTTCCCATGTGTAACCCACATGGGTCATCCCTAATGTATCCCACATGAGCTTGGCCAGGCTTTCCCCATATGTTGCCCTCATGGGGCATCCCTCATGCAACCCACATTGTCCAGATTTTCTCCATATGTTGCCCACATGGGTCATACAGCCCACATGCACTTGCCCCTGGCAGATTTTCCCATGGTAGGCCCCTACCCATATAGGCAAGCCCAAGATCCCATATGGGTCAAACCATATGGGCCCTGTATGGGCTCAATATGGGTTGTTCTGTGTCCAAATTTTTCCCATATGGGCCCACGTGGGCATGCTACCTGGGAGACTGCTCACGGTTGCAACACTTCCCTTGCTGGTCCTTATCCCTAGGACGGCGATCAAGAGTGCTTTTTGACCAGATAGAATTGTGATAACCCTGTGCAAACCAAATATTACCAAACCCACAATGGTCAAGAATACCTTTAACTTTACCGATCCACTGTGAATTGTAATCATTACTTAAAGACTTGCATACTTAGTTTAGTTTATTCTTACTCTGTCGACCCCTTCCGGGGTATTAGAGATACAATAACAAACAGATGATTAAAATGGTGGTACAAAATTAACATGAAAGACTATACACAAAATTTAAAAGCAGAACAGTTAAAAAAGAATTTATACAAGATAATTTACACAATATGTACATTTATGATAAATGAAATGATCTGGCATGTCACTACTTAGAAAGGTAACAAGTGAATTGAAGTAAAAACGAAGCTGTGAGGAATAAAGTCAATGGACGTATAAAAATCACAAAAAGTTCTCCAAAATCATAAATTTGCATAGCTTTGAGACTACACAGTTATCAGATGAGCTAAATAATTCAAACATTTTAATTGTGTTTAGACGTTAATAGAAGTAACTGTTAAGATATTCGGTTCTTTTAGTCTTGAAATAATTACAGACAAACAAGTAATAGAATTTATCACCTAATATATCATTTTGACATAGGTTACATGTTTATCATTGTCGCCATGGTGAAGTTTTATTCTGGTTACTTAGCAATTTAACATTTCCACATCTGAATTTTGTTATGGATCATCTGTCATTGTATTTCAACTGTAGTAGATAACGTTGTAAATTTGAATTTTGTTTGAAAATTATGTAATTGTAACAAAGGCTATTGCTCTTCACATCACTTGACCAGTTCTGAAGGTCCATATCCTGTAGACGGCGATTAAGGGGATTTAGTATCGGCTTTACAGTTTAATAAAAATCATGACTGAATCTTTAACCAACGATTATAAATCATTGTGGATAGGCAAAGTTAAAGGAATTTTATATCATTGTGGCTTAAGTTTCATTTGGCAGGTACAGGGTAATCACAATTTAAATTGGAATTTTGATTGGATGCCAGTAACAAGTCTACTCCAGAAGTTAATTAGTCTTTTTTCATTTAATTTGTATTTACCAACCTTACCATATAACATGGGGCAAGGACGTTTTCCCCCTCCCCCCCCGCTCTTCTCCCTTCGAAATAAGCAAAACCTGCACATAGATCTAAATTGGCATGCACCGTTTATATGGCACCGTTTAGAAAAATTTATCAGTGTTTTAAATCTTGGGACAAGGAAAATTTCCCAATATTGAAGAAAATATCCCCAAAATGAAAGAAATTTCACGAACAATGAAAAAACTTCCTAAATATTGAAGAAAATATCCCCAAAATGAAAGAAATTTATAAAAAAATTAAGAATTTTTTTCCAAAATAGCAAAAATGGAAGGAAATTTCCCGAAATTTAAAAAAAATTGTTTTCTCCAAAAATTAAAGAAAACTTTCGCAGAATGAAGAAAATTTTCTGAAAATTTTGAAGAAAATTTCTTAAATATTGAAGGAAATATCCCCGAAATCAAAAATATTTCACCTAAATGAAGGCAAATTTTCCCAAACATTTAGGAAAATTTCCAAAAATGAAAACAAATTGCCAAATATTGAAGAAAAAATTCCTAATTATTGAACAAAATATTCCCAAAATGAAGTACCATTCACAAAAATAGAAAATTCCCAAAATGCTGAAAATGGAAAGAAATTCCACAAAAATTGAAAACAATTTCGCAGAATGAAGAAAATTTTCTGAAAATTGAACAAAATTTCTTGAATATTAAAAAAATATCCCCAAATGAAGGAAACTTTACAACAATTTCCAAAAATGAAAGAAATTTCCCAAAAATTGAAAAAAAACTCCTAAATATTGAAGAAAATATCCCCAAAATGAAGAAAATTTCACGGGAAATACAAAATTCCTTAAAATGCCGAAATTGGAAGGAAATTTCCCGAAAATTTAAAACAATTCCGCAGAATGAAGAAATTTTTCTAAAAATTTAACAAAATTTCTTAAATAATTAAGAAAATATCCCCAAAATGAAAGAAATTTCAAAAAAATGGAAACAAATTTTCCCGAAAATGACAAAAATTCCCCCCAAATTGAAGAAAAACTTTTTAAATATTGAAAAAAAAAACCCAAATGAAGGAAATTTCACAAAATTTGAAAAAAATCCCCATAATGCTAAGAATTGATGGAAATTTCCCCAAAATTGAAAAACTCTTTTGCAAAATTCTCGAGAAATAAAGGAAATTTTCTGAAAATTTAAGACAATTTCTTAAATATTGAAAAAAATATCCCCAAAATGATGAAAATTTCCCTGAAATTGGAAACAAAATTTCACGAAAATATAGGAAATTTCCCGAAAATTGAAGAAACTTTCCTAAAATTGAAGAAAATTTTCGGAGAATTAAAGAAATTTCCCAAAAATTTAAACAGATTTCCCACAATTTGAAGAAGATTTTTTGGAAATTAAAGTTTTCCCCGAAGGAAAAAAAAAAGGAGTGGGGGAGGGAGGGGGGAGGGAACTGGTGCTTGCTTAAAATTGTGTTAGCTACATAGGAGCGAAGGACGCGAAGAACCGGTGGGGACTCAGGGTTTCCGGGAGCCCCGGGCGTACTTTTTTGTTGTTGTGTGGTTTTGATAGCAGAAAAGGGCTTTCAAATGTGTCACATCTATGGGGCGAAGCTGCAGATAGCTGGGGATAGCAGAAAAGTGCTTAATCTAGGGTTGACGTCCTGTTAGGCGTTTTTTGGCTTGATTTTGGTAGCAGAAGATTGCTTAAAATTGTGTCAATTCCACACTAAAATTAGTTAAAAGGAATATAAATTTTGTGAAAAATGTTCAAATGTACAATCCCATTGACTACAATGTGTGTCTTTAGTTAGTTTTCGGCGCCCCTTGAGCATTCGGCGCCCTCTCAGAAAGCTTCGCTCGGGCAACTCCCTCCCCTCCCCCCTGTTACAACGCCACTGATGCAGTTGGCAGTCAACTTATTAACCTTAAGAAGCCTTCTAAGAAAATTGTTATAAAAGAATTTCAACATGATCCATTTTCTCAATGCCCCATACGTCACAACCATAAAGGAGGACAGGTAGAACAAGCGTATCAAAAAGATCGCATGTAACATCAATGGGAAGATGTAGTTTAGCTGCTTTGGATAGGAGGGCAATAGCATGTCTTGCTTGGAACACTTGTTTGCTGGTGGCTATTTCTTAATTGCCATTAAAATCAAAAACAACTCCCAAATAGGTGATGAAGCTGGATAAAGGTTTGGTTCTTTTTTTTTATTCTGCGAATTTTTTGTTTTTGTTTTACAAGGATTGACAGACAAGTTTTACAATAATCATGCATAGCATTGAGTGCATTCTGCAGATCAGTTTCACTTTCAGATAAAATAACTGTGTCATCAGCATAAAGCAGAACATAAAGTCTTAACCACATCTTAGTATCATCAGAACTCAAATGCTTAATCGTTTCAGATTTAATAAAGTTTAACCCGGTGACATTATTCTTCCTCATGGATGATTCTAAATCAATGAGGAAAATTGAAAACAATAAAGGAGATAAATTTTCTCCTTGACGGACACCAATATTGCAACTGAAGTCGGAAGATAATGAATTGTTGTAATTAATAAAAGACTTAGCTTCAATTACAGATTATAAATGACAGTAACAGTTTTACCGTTAGCTTTGACCAGAGTGCTGATCTGTTAATCATATCAAAGGCTTTTCTGTAGTCTATGAAGGGACAGTATAAATTCTTTCTTTGCTTGAGATAGATATCAATAATGCAATGGAGTGTAAAATATGGTCTAATGTCGAATAATTTCCCGTAAACCTGCTTGATTGTCACACATTGTACCGGTACAATCTAAGAACCTTGTTGACTTATCATTTAATACAGCAGTGAAGAGTTTATCGATAAAGCTCAGCAATGTGATACCACGATTGGTATTGGGATCAGCAGGAGATCCCTTCTTTTTGTAGATCGGAATAATACACCTAGACGCCACTTCTTTGGAATAATACCAGTATCCAAAACAATATTAAAAAGACTGGTGATTAGGGTAAGAACTGAATCAGGAGAATTCTTAAGAAATTTATTGATTATCATATCATTACCACAAGCTTTGTTATTCTTGAGTTTTTTTTTAACTTTGCAGACCTCATCCAAAGTAATGGGGCTATTGATATATTCATTGAATGAGTGACTTATTTGTCTTGGATGAAAAATAAAAAAATGTCAAGATCAGTGTTTTCAACAGCAAAACTCTAATTAATATCTGATCCTAAACTGCTAAAATGATATTTAAAAATGGTCTATTTTAAGCATCTTAAACTTTTCAACAGTTTGTTTGTAATCAGCTTTGTTAATAATGTTCCAGAATTCTTTAGGATCAGTAGTTTTCAGATTTCTAAAATTGAAAGACAAATTAGTAAAGTAATTTTTTTGTTTTTTTGTTAACTTGTTATAATTTGAGGCTTTAGATTTAAACTAAGATTGTGCTTTACTGGATTTATCTTTTCTCAGCTTGTTTTTCAATTTCATATATTCAGAACATTTTTGTGCACCCATATTGTTGAATCATGGTTCAGAATATGAGTTTTGTCTGCAATTTTCTTCTTAAATCTTTTATAGTTGTCATCAATTACTTTCGAAACACTAATTTGAATGGCAGGTGAAATAAGTGATTTATAAATTTCATCACAATCATCTAACTGCTCCTGACAAATGTCATCAGTAACCATGTTATTAATCTTTACTTTAATGTTTTGGATTTGATCAGTATCGAAATTTTCACGATAAGATTCAACTTTATTTGAGCTCCAATAGGATTCAATGTAACACGAATCAGTACTATGGGCGGCATCATTAGTAATACTACTAATTTTACAACAAAAAAATGTTTCTTTTGACTATCACTTATATTAGCACCAAGTTTCAAGTAATAACTTTTTGTGTTTGTGAAATAAACATGTATCAAGATCGAAAATGTCAAAATGATGTAACTTTGTAAGATACCCAGCCCAAATTTATTTTTTAAGGCCACAAAGATTTACGTTACCAATTGTAATGGTTTTGTAGTAGGAAAATGTTCACTCGCTTTAACTTGGAACGATGTTGATATTGGTGGTGTTGGTTTGGTTACCAGTAAAAGTAGGTGTAGTTTTTCAGCATTATTACAATGGAAGGGATCGATACTGTTCTATATCATATAGTGTGAAAGTCCCAGCCTGTCCATATCTAAGGAATCTACTCCAAGTTTAAACAAATCATCTAGAGAGTCAATCCCAATGTGCTTATACTGTCTACATCCCTTTTGTATTACTACCATGCTACCTTAAGTATTAAAATAATTGGGACTTTAATGACGTTAACGTAGACTTATTCAGTTCCCAAAAAAATTATCAAAAATAAAGATAAATGTTTTGTAATAATTTATCCTATATTATATTGTAAAACACTATATAAAGGATTATTTAGTATATAGATTACAAAAAAAGCTGACAAATGCTCAGTAAACATTTGATACATTACTTATATCACCAAAAACGATTGAATTGTCGTTAGCTTCAATGACGTCAGGAATGACGGCGTCAATCTCCTGATCTTGATCTGCAGTAGGCGCCTATGTTGTTGTAACTTGTAATGCAGTAATGTGAATGCTAAATGTTGCGAATGCACTACTACTATTTGTAAAACTACATCATTTTGGTTCACTAGAGATAAAGCATACACGACATGGGACGTAGATGTGTTTTCAAAGGATGTACATACGGTAACGGCGAGGCAATTTCTTTGTTTAAGTTTCCCAGGCACGAAGCACTTCGTCAGGCCTGGGTAGAGTATGTGATTCAGTACTTATCAGATTGGTCAGGACCTACATTCAGCTCAGTGCTGTGTGCTGCACACTTTGCTGAAAGTAGCTTTGACTTCGGTGTAGAACTTCAGCGCCAATTTGGCCTTACATCAAAACGTAGACTTAGGACAGATGCAATTCCATCTGTGCCTATTCCAGAAAATATTTTGGACACTGAATTTTTTGAGGGCAACGTAAAAAGAGGAAGAAAGAGAAAAAGTGTTGATGATGATGTGTTGTTGAGTGGTGATACTGACCTTGGAATCGTGGGAACTGAAATAACAGTAAAAACCGAGTCAGACAGTGAAAATATAACGTTTATAGAGAGTCAGCCTAATGTAACACTAAGTGCTGAAAGCCAAATTGAAGGCAGTGAAGCTATTATCGAGCTAATTGCATACACTAGTGAAGAAGAAACTGGAAATTTTGATTTCACAGAAGGGTTGTCACCTGACAAAGTGCAGATAGAGACAGCAAGTGTGAACCAACCAGACTCGAGAGGAAATAAGAACACAACTGAAAGTCAAGCAAAAGAAAACCAAGAAATTGAAAACAATGAAAGTCTTGAAGTCAGGCCAAGGCCAAATACAAGATCAAGAGGAAAGATAAAAATCAGGGTATGGTTGACTTACTTGTTTGATGCATTGTTTTCAAGGAGGCTAAAATCAACACAAAATTTTCTATGCAGTTCAGTGTATGATCACTGACGTTAATATCCCAGATGGTTCTTACAATAAATGGTAGAAATTACACAAATTCTAAAGATTGATACTATTTAACTTGAAGAATTCCTTCTTTGAAATTCTTAATCTTACAAAGAATATGAAATTTTCTGATCTGTAGCCTGTTTTTGATTACATGTTTGTTTATATAAGCCTAAATGTTTTTCGTTTTTTTAATCTTTAGTTCCTTAAAGGGAAAGTAAATGTGCAGTTTCATTAAAATGTATGTGACCAGCTTTTAAATTATATTGTCAATGTGCATTGTACATACTATTATAAATTTCAAATTAGGTTTGCCCAAAAATCTTTAGCTTTCAGGTTGTGACAAAAGATTAAAAGGCATTATGAGATAATACTTCACCAATACAGACATTTTTAACAGACCTCCGTGGTGTACTGGTTAGTGCTTTGTCCACTTACCCGCATGTCCCTGGTTCGTATCCCGGTGGGTCTGCAACCAGTGAGTTAACATTAGCTATCAAAGGCCATGGCTGTCTTGATATACTGTAATGTCCAGCGCTGGATGTTTTCGGGACATTAAACCTTGCTATGTTCTACATGTACTTCAGAACTACAAATGTCAAATGATTAGAGTCCCATAAGGTATGTATAGTTTGTTTTAAATTAAAGTACAGTAGATCCAAAAAAATATACACAAAAAGTCCTTTCCTATAGTAAAGATTTTTTGTTGAAAAATGAAATTGATATCAACCTGTTTGTTCCCACTTTTTGCAGGTTGATAGTCCAACCACAGATGACAATGACGGAGAAAAACGTGCAATTGAGGATGAGTCAAATTCTTGTTTGTCTCCACGGAGACGAACAAGATCCTCTGGTGGTACTTAACATGGTACAGGAAAAATCATGTGATGCTAAAACATCGCCAAAGAAATTGCGGACCAAGAAGAAAGGTGAGGAAGCAATAGGCACCAAAGAGGCAGCCAGTCTTTTACTGGATTTGCGATCTAATACACCAGGATCAGAGTCTCAGACCCCATCCCCAGGTGGTATTGAGTCTGATATCGATGTCGAGGATGAAGCTGCAATTGTATCCATCTCCCCAGAAAGCAAATGCACACAGACAGAAATACCTTTTATCACAACACTCTTGAATACTCAGAAGGAACTGCAAGAGGCTGTTGAAATATTAAGAGGAGAAAATGCAAATCTGAAAGAACAGCTTGCAAAGATTGAAAAGGATAAGGTTGATCGTCATTGCCAGAGATGTTCGGCAGATTTAGCTGTAGATAATGCAGTCAGGTCATTAGCCTTGCAGAATGCCTTATCACAACAGTATATCATAGCAGGTGGCCTGGGTGATGATGTTGTAACACTTATTCCACAGTTCTTGCCAGGAGCTCAGACTACAGTTGTTTCAAAGACACCTGTTGGTAATGAAAACTAATTAATACTGCCCAGAATGTCAGTATAACTGCTTTGACAGATACATCTGCTTGAAGGATCTTCATAACCATGTATGCTTTGTGACTATGAGTCAAACCTATGTACACTAGTTTTGAGAGAAAAGTGGAAAGATGCAAAGCACCTGTGATGTATCTACAACTAGTAAAGATCAAAACACTTGCGCTTGTACATAAACCTGTTTGTATGGTACAAAGTAACCTAAATGTTTTGTACGAGTTTTCAAAATTTTACCAGAACTTGTGCTATAAAATATGCTTGATTTGATGTTAACTGTACCTGTATGTACCATACTCAGCAGGGCACTTAGAACATATTGAGATGGCTAATTTTTTTTTGTCTCTCTCATACTGAGATCATAACAATACTTTTTGTATTGCAAATTAAAGAAAAGTGATCATTATTTTTTTTATACCTCCACCCTGCACTATCATTTTCGATTCCGATGCGATAGCTTGACAAGATTGAATGCTGTTTTATTATTTTATTCTTCTATGATGGCGTGAGTGTATGTGACAGCCTGTTTGTCATATGTGGTACACAGATAGCCCATGGTCCGTAGATGTGCCCTATTAATTTGGGTGGTGATGTCATTCATATTAATGAGTAGGCACGGCTTAATGTAAAAATCTTGAAATATTCATATTTTAACAACCGCGTGTCTGTTTTGTTTCATATTTGGTGTAAAGATGCTGTTAGCTGGTGTGTACATGTACATAATGTAAAAACGTTAAATTTCATTAATATGCGTAGTGGGCGAGGCTTAATATGATTTTGCTGAAAAAAGCTTGTAAACTTGCAGTATTTCAAGAATGGTAAAGGGCGATTCTCTAAATATTGAAACTAAGCCTGAAATTTAAAAATCAAATTTTTGGCAAGAATATTGGTGTTATTCTTGAATTTTTACTCACAGGATATGTAATGTTACATGATTGATACAATTTTCACAAGATCAAGAAAACAAATTCTGTACTGTTGCTACAATATGCAAAAATATGCAAATTTGCCCTATTTTGGGACATTCTTAACCTATATTGATGTACTGAAATTTACCAAGTTCAAATACAATTTAAGGTGTGTCAACTTTAATATGTTTATTTAAATAACCAATTTTAATTTAGTTTAAGGTTATTCTAATCATGTCAACATTGTTTATGACATTACCCACTTTTTGGGTGAAAAAATGCAAAAAAATAGGATAAGGGAAAATATGAAATATTTCAAGTGTCACACATGTAACTAGAAAATGTCACACACGTAATTAGATATAAATAACAAAAGTATTAATAGACTAATTGATCAATGGTTCCATTTGTTATTGAACATAGTAACATTAAGGGGAAATGTGAAGTCATACTAATTATATTTCAGGCTATAAAGGTAAAGCAGAGTCAAAGTTATTCATTTATTAATTTCAGCACCAAAGTGCTTCCATCTAATGTCACACACATAACTAAATTTTAATGACCCGTTTCCATGGTGATACACAATAAGAAAAGAGTGGCCATTTGAAATTGATGTTTACTAAGATTTTGTCATCACATAGTAATAAACATAAGTACATTAATACAAAAAAAAAAAAAAAGCCTAATGAATAGACTAATTTCCCATTTTTTGGTCACACACGTAACCAAGAACTGCCCTAAACTGAATTCATGTCATATTCAATACACAGATAGCCCATGGTATGTAGATGTGCCCTATTGTTTTTGATGATGTTGTACATATTAATGAGTAGGCGGGCTTAATGTATAACTCTTAAAATGTTCATGTTTTAACAAGTGCAAGTCTGTTTTGTTTCATATTTAGGATAATTATGATGCTAGCTGGTGTGTACATGTTTGTAATGTAAAAATGTTGAATTTCATTAATATGCTTAGTAAGCGGGGCTTAATATGATTTTGCTGAAAAAGTTTGTGAACACAGTATCTTAAGCACGTTTAACTGGATTCACATCATATGTGGTATACAGATACATGTAGCCCATGATCTGTAGATGTTCCCTGTTTTTTGGTGGCAATATCTTGCATATTAATCAGTAGGTGGGGCTTAAAGTGAAAATTTTGAAAAAGTGATCAATGAGCAACTTTGTTTTGTATCATATTGGGCATGATAATTTTGTTGGTTATTATGTACATGCTTGTTATCAGCAGATGTCATTAATATGCATGGTGGGTGTGGCTTAATGTGAAACTGCTAAATGATGTAAACACCATATGATGAACACTAAATGATGTAAACACCATATGATAAACACCAAATGATGTAAACACTATATCTCATGAACAATATATCAGATTTATGCTATATCAGGTACACAGATGGTTTATGGTCTGTACACATGTTCTAATGTAGTGGTAGTAATGTCATGATATTAATGAATAGGCAGGGCTTACTGACAAATTCTTGAAATAGAATAAATGAGCAATTGTTTTTGCATCATACTTGCTATGATACTGTTAATTATTGTGTAAATGCTAATGTTGTCAACATATTTATTGATCTGCATGGTTGGTGTGGCTTATGAATAAGTATCATGGAACAATTATTTGATGATATGCAATAACATGACAGTAATACCAATTTTGCAAATCAATCAGTTTATAAAAATAAGCATCGTTACCACAAAACCTTTTGGTTATGGTTCTATGCATTCACCCAAACCAATTAATTACAAGCTGAAATAGGTGTTCATCTCTTTAAGTATGGTTTCTGTTCTTCAAGTTTATGATCATTGTGGAGATATTTTGTTGCTTTGTATTAACCTGTTGCCCCTGTGACTAATGGAATTATGTAATTAAGGTGTCTAGATTGTAGAGTATGTAACAGTATTTAATTGGAATGGGTGCAATTGGGAGTTCTAGGTGAGTCTTGCTTCAGTGTAAAATCATGTTTTAAGTTGCCAGTAAATTTTGATGCCTGCCTAATAAATGGAAACAAGCAATTTCTGTCCTCTGGAACTTTACTTCCATGAAATTGTACAGAACTGTGCCTCATTGTTAAAGTCATTAAAATATTAAAAAACGAGGTGTATGGCTATTCAGCCTTTTGTTTTCAACAAAGTTGGTCTCATCAAAATACATTATGTTAAACATGTTGAGTTCTAAAAGTATAAGAAGAGTTTATTAGGATGCAAATTAATAGAATAGAAATGCTGTGAGATTAACTGCTGAGGCAGTATACTGCAAGCTGATGGCTTATAAGACTTATTAAAAGCCATTACAAAATGAAATGATATTTTCATCAATATCAGTTCAAGGTTGGCCATTGCACTGCTTTTGAATTGTCAGGTCTACTTGTGTTGAATTTTTATGCAAAATTTTGGAATTAGAACAAGACCCTTTTCATTAATTTTGTAATTGAAATGTTTTAATACTCTGCCAAATAATTGGAGGGAGAGCAGCAGCAGCTGACTACAAGGCAACCCTTAAAAAATGTGCATTTGCATTAACCTCACAAAAATGCTACCTTCTCACCTTTGATCTAAAATGACAATCCTTGAAGCATATAAAATAGTTTTTCACATATTTAAAAAATGCACAGAATATTATCACTTTTTCAAGAATATTTCAAAGTGCAGATAGACCGAAATATGTCTAGCTTTATCAATTACAACCCCAACTCTAGTACAGAAGCGTACACATATTATGATGAATTTAAGTTGTCTAGCTTTATCAATTACAACCCCAACTCTAGTACAGAAGCGACACATATTATGATGAAGTTAACTTTGCTTGCTGCACCATACCATTTCACTTTCTCATGGCTATCAACTGCATTATTTAGTTCATATTTGTGAAAAGATTTAAAAAACATTAGTAAAATATGGTTACTAAGCAGAAAAGTATTTTGCCTCAAAAAACTTGAATTCAAGACTAATAAATCAAGGCTGCATCGTAAGTAACAATATATCACAGGTCAAAAGTAGCTATTAGTCACAGATCAGTTTTGATAGCAAGGACACCTGCTCAGTAATAATTTACACAAAGTGCCATGTAGTGATTATTACATCATTCTTGGCTGCTTTGTTTTTTTTCTTCATATATGCCATACTCATACATTGACAATGTGGCACAAGTATCTGGTGGAATTGTTCAAAGTGGCACATGCTTGAACAAGTTTGTGTTGAAGGATTAGTTGTGGCCAAGCAAATCTATTTTATATGAAAGAGGACTTAAGAAAAAACAAAATAGTGAATAAAGCGTTCATTTTTTTCCCTTTCCGTAAAGGAGATATTTGAGTTTATAGTTTGTTATCATTTGTGTAGAAACGACCGAAATCAGACTAGTTGTGATGTCATGGCCTTAGTGTTCCTCAAAGTCTTTGTTCTTCTACCATATTTTGTTCTGCTATTTTGTGGCTTATAAACCATGGGACATGTCAAAAAAGTAGTAAAACTGAATCTAGGAAAGGTATTCATGATATAAAACCTGAAGAAAGTTTGAAGAAAAATAATTTAAATAGTAAAAAATTCAATAAACTTTCTTTAAAAAACATAAAGATGTTGTGGAATCCAAGGCTGTGACATCACTAGTCTGATTTCAGTCATTTCTACACAAATTACACCAAACTTTAAACTTAGATATCTCCTAAACGGAATAAGATTTTTAAATGCTCTCCTCACTATTTTGTTTCTTTTGAAGTCCTCTTTTATATTAGATAAATATGCCTGACCACTGAACTAATCCTTTAGTGTACAGCTTAATTGTAAATACCACAAATGAATAATCACTAATGTACAGAAAAGAGATCTCTAAACCAAAACTGCAAGTCACATGTGTAATTATGAAATGTTGAATATTCTTTTATGTCCAAAATTGATGTGTACAACACTATACTCACTCATTAAACTGTCCTTCTCAGACATGATTTTTGATCAGTTTTTATACAGTAATAGATTCTAAAGATTCATTGATATACACATCCAATAATGTTTGAATTAGTAATTCAGCACAGAATTAAGTCTTGTAGTTTCACAACGATTTGCACTGGGGCCTGGTCCCTCAATTGATGTTCATTAGAAATGGCTGTGCTTAAAACCAGGAACATCTCAACCTGCCCTCAAATGGAGCAGGGCCAGTCAAAGAAAAAGCTATATATTTCTTTGTTTCCCACACCACTAAACTGTATACAGTTTCACCTCTCCAAGGCTCCTTCAAGATAACAACTCCCACTGGTATAACATGGTATTTTTAGTGACACATCTAGATATAATGGCAATCCTTTGTAATACAAGCAGTTTGTTTGTTTGACGAGGGCTTAACAGCACCACGTCAAATTGTGCCTGAAAGGTCAGATCATTCTAGAGGTAGAAAGGAAAGGAAACTGGGAGAATGAGAGGAAACTGGGAGAATGAGAGAAATTCAAGAACAAAAGGTCAGAAAGCTGTGATTGAGAGGGGAGGTGCATGGTTGAAACAAAAACAAAGTAGAGAGTGGGTGGAAGAGGAAAATTAAATATGGTTGTAAAGAAAGGCATGATGAAGGAAGGAGATAATTTTATCCGGAGGATTTTTCTGGAAAAACTCAGCAATTGAGTTGTGGGAAGCTCTGGGAAGGTTGTACAGGGGGCAAGCAAGGAGAATGTGATGGATTGTGAGGGTGCAATGGCAATTGTTGCAGAGGGGTTGGGGGGAGCCAATAAGGAGGTGGGAGTGAGTGAGGTGGGTGTGACCAATTCTAAGAAGGGTAATATGAACATTGTCAATACGAGAGAGGTTGTTGATGGTGGATTTGATCGGAATTGTGGGCTGGATGACATGGAGTTTGTTATCAATTTGGGAGTTCCATGAGGTTTGCCAGCAGTCACAAACAAGGGAAGCGATAAGCGGTTTGATGTCAGAGAGGGTTTTGGGAAAAGGGCCAGGGAGGAGGTTAAGGGCAAGCTTAGCGGCTGCATCAGCCCTGTCATTACCTGAGATGCCAACATGGCTAGGTATCCAGAAGAAAAGAATATTTTTCCTGCAGAGGGTGGGAGAAAGGAGTTTCCGGAGGAGGAGGTGGCATGTGAGCTTATCCCATTTAAGATTGAGTAAAGAAGTAAGAACAGCCTTTGAGTCGGAGAAAATGGTAAAGTGGCTGAGCGGAGAAAAGTCAATAAAGTTGAGGGCAAGGAGAATGGCCTTAGCCTCGGCAGAAAAGATG
The DNA here is from genome assembly GCA_020152595.1 of Chiridota heheva. Lineage (NCBI taxonomy): Eukaryota > Metazoa > Echinodermata > Holothuroidea > Apodida > Chiridotidae > Chiridota > Chiridota heheva. The sequence goes on from JAIGNY010002050.1 coordinate 765,907, forward strand.
GATGAGTAGTCGGGAAGTCTGCTACTGAGGGTGATGTCTTGGATGAAGGCAGCAGCAGCTGTCTTGTTGCCTTCCTTGGAGCCATCAGTATAGATGGAGGTGTAATTTGAGAGTTGGTCTTATAATTTGGTTGTAGAGATTGATGAAGAGGTTAGGGTGGGTTTGAGTTTTGTAGTAACCGTAATCAATGCTGGTATTGTTTGTCTTTGCTGCTGAGGAAAGGTGAAGTGAACTATGAGCATATAACTATTTATACCTCAATGTTATGATGCAAAGTTAATCTTGTGGAATCATGTAGTTAATATGTTGCTTCAAAATTGCAGGCCAAATTTTGAAGCAGTGCTCCACTGGTCCCACAGCATACTAATGTTTGCAAGGAAAGTTGGCATCAACTCTTGAAGATTACCCCTTAGAGCAGGGACATGAATAATTCATCATTACACACCCATGTAGGTGTAAGGAATGGACAAAATTTGATAATTGAGGAGAATGGCTACAAATATCAAGAGAGGCATCAGTATTGAAAATTTATTCAAAATTTAATGTAACAATCACATACATGTATATAATTACAAAATGATTTGTGAAATGGTTTATAAACCTTATACAAATTAACACAGGAAGGAAATATATGGTTCTGGTATGAAAATACATTTTGAATCTCAATTACAACAAGATTGAAAGTTATAGGAGCACTAGACCAAACAGTGAGGGTGTATTTTTAAGGGTCCCAAAAAAATCAAATGCTTATCTAGCATGCAAGAGTATAGCAATTTTCTGGTTACTACAATGACCTTTGCCCTCACGTCATCTGTGGGCTATGAAGGCATGCAGTTTATCGATCTGTTGTGGATAATATATCTGTGAAATTTACAAAAACAAGCGCCCTCACTTTTCAGTCTAGTGCTCTTTTAATGCACCCTCAGAAAATGACATTTCCATAAATTTAGTCTTGCAAAATACTTGTACAGGAAGTAGCATGTATTTTTAAAATAAATTTTTCAGAATTTTCTGGCATTCATAAGTGACAGAACTTTACAGCAATCATTTGGAAATTTGAGACAAAATTATGTGATCATATTGATTACTAACATAGACCAAGCAAAGTGAATGCCTGTGATATTGGCCTGTGATATTGTCAAAAAATTGTAGGTTGTCCTTAATTAGTGGCAGCAGGATTGGCTCACCTCTCATAGCTAACTGCAGCTTCTTGTATCAGTGCCACACACACTGCAATATAATAATAACTCATAAACAGTTTTCATGAAAGATTCATGCCCCTTACATTAGCAATGTTCTAATTTTCAACATGTTGAAAAATCGAGTATCTCAAAGCCACTGAAAATTCACGCATCACTGCCCCCACACTCCATACGTACAGTGTACAATTATACATGCACTGTACAAACGTTATGTAGTTATATTTTCTTGAATGGTTTAAACGTGACACAGCGTGCACACAAAACAATTGAGTGAGGGCACTGCGAGTAGCAATTTTGTAGATGTTGGGGCATAATATTGGCATGTGTCAAGTTGTTAGGCAAAAAGTCAGGTGTGTAACAACTGGTGTGTTCAAGACTTACCATTAAAATTGAAAAAGATCCAGCGCTTCTTGTCAATCTGTTCAACCTTTGAAATATTTAGGGGGGCGGGTTATTGGGAGAAACAACCCTATCAAACCACTTCCTAACATATACGAAATGACATACACCTATATTCACATAAACACCAATTCCTTCTTGACATCAAAATTCCAATCAATTTTTTAAATTCTCCAGTATACAAGCCAACATGACATGATACAACATGAAAGATAAATCTTGAAAACTACTGCATTCTGGCATTTTCATGTGACATTCATCCTCTTTTTAAAGTCTTCAGAGTAGTAATAATCTGACTCCAGAGCTTCTCCACCTAGAGTGAGAGCAACAAACACAGTTTCATTATCAACTTTGATCTTATGCACTCTTTGCTTCTTGCCCTTTGACCTCCAACATGGTGGTTGCTTTGAATTCTTTGGATCTGAAATTTAATTTAAAAAATATATCATAATTCAAATAATACTTCTGCAGATGTGCTTCAAATTTAAGATGTATGTGTCCCACAAGATTACAATGTACAAAATTGTCAAGAAAATATCAACTCTGTGTAGAAATGAGTGACAGGAATCGTACAAACTGACAATGTATGTTAGCACCCAAAAAAAAGAGAGTAACAAGAAAATGATTTAAAACGATAATTAAAAATTCAATGTTTTCAGTCTGCAAAAATACAGCTATTAACTTTCCCTTCATACGAATTGTAAAGAAAGCAATTGCGTTTAGAAACTTGTGTTGTGAAGTACGTTCTACACCCTAGTCACTTTTAAACAATTTTGTTAAAACTTAATCTTTTGAATACAAGTAGATGATGAAGTGGTACTATATCTTTATGCCAAGATGGACATATTTGACCAACAAAGTAATCCTTAAATTTAAGTTGATTTCATCTTCTACAATAAGTCTATAAACTATACTTACCAATAGCTTGATAGTACCCTTCTCCTGTTGATAAACTTATTTTGTACTTGTGCCATGGGCATACAACACAAGTAATATTTTCAATATCCTGCAAAAACAAAATATCTTCAAGTTAACAAGAAAATAAATCAATTTGATTTGACTGAACAATATGCTTACTGTATATGGGACGTCTATAACCGACATATTAAACCTCCCTTTTGGTTATATGGTCGCTACAAGCGTGGCAATGTCAAAAATCTTAATGACTTACATCATTACACATGATTACTATATCATTTTGCAGATGTCTTAATAGTATTTCCACCCTTCTTTTAAGGTCCATAAAATATGCTCAACATTCCACAAATTCTACTAAGCTTAGCCTCTGAACAGTCCAATAGAATCTTATGTTTTGCCCATCAGCAGTTCCCTCCACCCTCCCCAGCAACTCCCTTCCCAAAATCCAAATGGCTGTCTACACCCCTCATCAAATTTGGGTCAAAGTAATATGGTAGATAACAGTTTTTAATACCTACTGTAACAGTCAGTACAATATCATACCTGGATATGACCTTCATTTAATGGCCCACCATTATCTATAAAAGAAAATGAAAAGTATATTAGCCATCAATGCAAGAGGTCAATTATGTTTTACGTGGTGATGCCTAAAAGAAGTTTAAAATGGTAGAGGCTCATCCTACAACAGTGACATTCAGGCTTAAACCTCTCGCATATTGTCCTAAAATGACCATTGTCTTGATGAACAAGAAGTGAAACAAATCTTGTGTTTACTATCACTACTCAGTTCCAAAAATGCTATGCAAACACATAATCTAGGTAAAATATGTATCATTTCACACATTGATGCAAGACAATTAAAAAAGAATATCAGCACTCCGTAAAGTACATACCTCCGCCTGTTGCAATTCCAACATGCGTAGAATGATTTTAGACTTCATTCGATCCCGAAACCCAATATAATCTCAGAAATCTTAGGCCCACCAAAATTCATCCCCCATGTTTTGACCTGTAATGATCATTTGCATTCTGCAAACTTGAAGATTATCATCTGACTGATTTCTTCCACTGCCATATCATTAGTTTCAGCATGGAGGTACCACTTTCTAAAGTTTTCATGGTTTCAGTTTCATTCAGGCTAAGCATTAATTGTTTGAGATCCTTTTGAGTTAAAATTCACATTCCATTAATTTCCATTCATGGCAGAAACCAATTGTTTTTATTTGATTTAATCTTCTTTTGAGTCCAGAAAATTTATTGTTGGATTTCTTTTCATGGGATGAATTCATGTTCACCACAATTCATTGAAAAGTTTAAAGTATGTCTTGGTAGACCTTACCCTAAACATCCCACCCCTTAATTTCTGCCCTTCTCATAAACCAATATGTCCCAACTTTAAATCACGTGTTCTTTAAGCAATAATAAAAGCACACATAAAATTGAATTCAAATCCAATCATCAGTTCAACTACACCTAAAAACGTCCTCACCCCTCCATTTGGGCCCTTCCCCTGTTCCAATATGTCTCAAATTCTAATCACTTTTTCCTTTAGCAGTATAAAAACCACATTCCAAATTGAATAAAAATCTACTCATCAGTCCTTGAGATATTTTGATGGCAAAGAGACAAACAGAGGCAAAAACTTAACCTCCGTCCAAATTCGCTGGTGGAGGTACATTAAAAATGCAAATTGTTTCCTTTTACAATACATACCCTTAATCAACTAGAAAAGCTGGAAAGATACACTGGTGTTTGCTGAGAGCTTTAATAACTCTCTGTTTTGATGACGGTTAGTAATATCTGTAATTCAAGTAATCATAATTACCATGTAAAAATAAATTGAAAACTAAAAATTATGAAATTACTGGCTTAGATCATATAACGAGGACATTTGAAAAAAAAAAAATGATACAAAAATGTTGCTGAATCTTTTTACTTTTAAGGAGATATTAAAACTTAAAGTTATGATTTTTAGTTCCGATGCTAATAGCATAAGGAACCTATGCAGTCATGCTGGAGTGAGTATGAATGTATGTGTGTGTGTGAGTGTCTGTAACAGCAAGCTTGTTAACACGATATCTCAAGAATGATGCTGGATTGATGTGATATATGGTACACAGATAGCCCATGATCTATATATGTGCCCTATTATTTTTGGTGGTGATGTCATGTAAATTAATGAGTAGGCGGGGCTTAATGTTAAAATCTTGAAATGCTCCTATTTGAAGAATCATCTGTCTATTTTTTTCCATATTTATGATATTAGCTTGTGTCTACATGTTCATGATATAAAATTGTTGAAATGCACCAGTAAATCAGTATGTGCAGTAGGCGGGATTTATATAATTTTGCTAAAAGAGCTTGTTACCACAGTATTTCAAGAATTCATGTCATATTTGGTACACAGATAGCCCATGGTCTGTACATGTGCCCTATTTTTTCTGATGCTGATGTTATGCATATTAATGAGTTGGCGAGGTTTAATGTAAAAATCTTGAAATGCTTATATTTTAACAACCACACCCAAGCGTTCGACAAATCGCCCAAAAATTCACTTGCCCGCCGGGCAGACACATGTGCAAAATGCTTGGCTGGAAGCAATATCCACTTGTCCGACAATAATCACAATAATATTGGATAAGGCGATGCACGTCATGGCAAAATATTTCTTACGGCAATATTTACTAAGAATGCTGTATAAATAAAAAGACTCTTACACTTACCAAAAAACAGTGGAAATTGTAATCCATATATCCTTTACAAATATAAAGCAATAACAGACTCCATAAAATGAAAAAAGAAACACGAAAGCTCAATAAACTTTTGCGTAAACAAGTGGCATGGCAAAGGCAGGTCATGTTCGCCATGTAACAGTACAGTATATACAGCGTGCGATATGCCCTGTACGATACTGTATGTGTACATGGAATGGGTATTGGACCCATTGCGTGTGGTTCATTAACACAGCAGAACAGACCTCGACAAGAAACAGTGACTGGATATAAATATGCATGAGATGTTTTACAAGAGATATGATTGGTTGAAAGGAGCAAGCCTCGCTAGCAAAACAGCATGCATTGCGCACATGCTTAACCAGCTTTGGTGGCCTGGATCATATATCTGTACATTATATGTTTTGTGTGTGTGTGTGATATATGTTTACATCTTATGTATGGGTGCATGTATGATGTTGTTATGGCGAGGTTTAAGATCATTTCGTAACATAACAAAATATTTTGGCTTTCAAATAAATGAAATATAGGTCTGATTTAAATTATTTTCTGGGCATTTCCATCAGTTATATTGTAGTAAGTATAATCTGTGTAATAAATGAAGTTTTTAAAGAGAAATTCACTCTATTAGTTTGGATCAATTTATGGTTGCCCAGTGGGCATATCAACTTGCAAATCAACTTGCCCGGACATAAATATTAGTTGCCCTGGGCGCCCGGACAGGCGATTTGTTGAATGCTGCCACACACCTGTTTTGTTTCATATTTGGTTTAACTAGGATGTTAGCTGGTGTATACATGTTCATAGAATAAGCCTTGAATTTCATTAACATGCAGGGTAAGCTGGGCTTAATATGATTTTGCTGAAAAGAGCTTGTAAACATGATATCTAAAGAATGATACACTGGATTTATGTCATATGTGGTACACAGGTAGCACATGATCAGTACATGTGCCCTATTGCTTCAGGTGAGGATGTCATGCATATCAATGAGTGGGCGGGGCCTAATGTAAAAATATTAAAATCTTCATATTTTAACAAATACATGTCTATTTGATTCATACTTGGTAAATTTATGTTGTTAGCTAGTGTATACATATTCATTGTATAAAATTGTTGAATATCATTAATATACATGGTGGGCGGGGCTAAATATGGTTTTGCTGAAAAAAGCTTGTTAACATAGTAATACAGGACAAAACAATAGATACAGGACATAATGTTGTACACAGATAGCCTATTGTGTGTCCTATTGTTTTTGGTTGTGATGTCATGCATATTGCTAAGTGGGAGGGAGACTTAATCAGGGTTCTAGCTAGACAAATTTGAGTGCCAGGCTCCATTGACAATCAGTGGCATGTTTATGTAGGTGACATGTATGGGTGATTTTATGATAATATGTACGATCAATTGCGTTAAATTTCTATGTAGTTTAGTTGTTTTGATCGGAATTTATTGTACCTAATGTTATGTTATGTGTGTAAATCAGCGGATGACATGCAGATCTGTTTAAACACTTAATTAACCGAATTGAACTTTTGAGTGCCGGGTGGAAGAGTGAATCTATAAAATAAAATAATCTTGAAAAAGTGATAAATCTATAGCAACCCTTCAGTATGTCTGTTTGCATCACACTTGCATGTTATTTGTCAGTTATTGTGTACATGCTTATGTTGTTAACAGGTTATATCACTAATATGTGTACCTTAATGTAAATATGCTACAAAAAACTTGTAAACACATCGCACACATGTCATATGTGGTACACTGTAGGTGAGTTATGGTCTGTATATGTGACCTATTGGTTTGGTAGTGATGTCATATGCGTGGGCTTTATGTAAAATTCTTAAAACAGTGATAAATGTGCAACCGTATGCATGTTTTGCATCATACAAGTGTTGTCAACAGGTTCTATTTCATTAATATGCATGGTGGACATGGCTTATCAATATGTGTTTTTTAGCATATTTCATGATATGCAATGCCAGTTAGTATAAAACTTGATAATCAACCAACAACGAAAGAATGCTTTAGAACCACTAAACATTTTGGTTTTCTGGTTGACACAACCCTCGACAAACCCACTTGCCAGCTCGCCAATTGCAAGTAGTTTTTTTTATCTTTGGCGAGTGAATAATTAATTCATAAATGGTTTTCCAATGTTGAATGTTGAATTCTTCTGTCCTCGGCCGTAATATTACTAATAATATTTATACAGTATTCTGTATCAGTGTTTGAAAGTATAATGTAGTTTTTGTCTGTTTTATGTCCGCAAATATAAGCTAGACACTCTTTCACTTTGTGGAAATATTAATTCACTTTTGTGTACTGGGTATAATGATCAGAAATACAAACCAATAAACCACGTGCTCTAATTCATTCTCTCATTGAAATATATATATGCGTTGTCTCTGTTACTTTGTTCATAATCTGTGATTTCTCGCGACCAATTTGCCATTGATTTTACTGTGTGAATTTCCCTCGCTTACGATGCATTATTTTTTTAAATCGACTTATACGCTATTCAATGTCATTTTCCAGAGGATTGTATTAAATCCAGTACAGTTGGGAATATGGCTGGGTTGGAATATTTTTCCTATGGTATAGCTGGTGTACAAGGAGAGGGGAATTTTGAAACTTTTATGGTTATTCATACTGAAAACATATCGAAATGCTTGCAAAACCCAGCAAATTTACTTGCTGATATGTTATTTCTGCATTGGTTTAAAGCGCGTTTCAACCATGGATCATTTTTTTAAAGCCTTACGAGTAATTTGAAGACTTATCATAAGGTCCCTACTAAAGTTTTGTGACATTCCTTGCTTAAATTTGGGCCGGCCATCGCGATGGTTATGCAGTTGTTATTGTAGGGCTAGAACCAGTTTCGCAAACATTTGCCATCATTTTTTTCCTTCAACACTTTGAGGTCCGATTTTTTTTGTATTTCTTTATATTAATGCGGAGGGGGGGGGGGTTCAGTTTAAACAAACGGAAATTCAGTAACACAGCATTTTAATAATACAATATTTTCTAGAGTCAGCATATTTAAGACTGGCTAGTGGAATTTTAGAGGTGGCTAGTAGATTCTCAACTACTTTGTCAAGGGTTGAGTTGACATTGTATAAATGACTGAAATCTGAACTGTAGCTGTGAATTTAACATCACTTTAAGAGAGATACAACTAATTTAGAACCCAACAGAATGCAATTTGGTCAACAACAGTGGTACAAACTTACGGTAACATTTGGAATCCACTGCATAAAATATCCCATCTACCTTGAACACCACAATCTCCCTGTCACCAATTGTGACAGTTTTCCGTCCTGTCAGCAGAAAATCTGATATTCTGCCAATTTGAATGAATGGTGCAGTCTCTTCAATATCATCCATTCTAACTCTTCCAGCCATTGTCAACCATGCATGGTAGGCAGCCACAAGGATAGCATATCTATGTAAAAGACAATGACCAGATTTCTTAAAGACAGAGATTTCTTAAAGACAGAAACACCTCAGGCTCAGAGGTTGTTTTGTCAGCTACAACATTATTTGGTGTGAAAGATGTGATATGTTATACGGAAAGTAATGTTTCTTAACATACAGGGAGGTTATTGAATATTCATTAACAACACGTCATGGCGTATTTATGGCTATGAATATCCATAAATACGTATACGCCACAATGTGTTGTGAACATCATGGTGTATTTTGGAACAAATAGGCCTAAGATCAATTGCTGTTGGGACAAAATTAGGGTAATTCTTTTTTTAAGGACAAAAGTTCTCGTTGTGATAATGAACAGTGCCCCTCAATTTATTGTCCCAATAGTATAAAACTGGTGACTTTTGTCAGTCCCATGTATGGGAGGAATGTGTTATTTTGCCCCCAATTTTCGAAAGCTTCCTACAGCTCTTATTCTGGTGAAATTGAGGAAATGATCAAAACATAGGTAAAATGCTGTTTCAGGAATATCAAGTTTATCATTCAACAAAACTTATAATTGTCAAATGTTGCACATGGTCACCTACTTTAAATAAAACATTTCTTTCTCTCCAAATATCCCACAGAACAATGTACATACCACTAGTCACCAAAGTGTATAGCCACTATCTAAAAGAATCTGCACACTCAAATAATAAATTAGCTTTCACATGCCGACTTTAAAAAATGACAACAACTCTCAAACACTAAATTACTAACATTAGGCCTACGGGGCTCACCCGAGGTCATTACTGTCAATGGGAGAAAACACGATTTGTAGTGATTTCGACCAAAATTGCACATACCTCCACTAAAAACTCCCCAAAATATAATTAATATCAGATTAAAAACTCCCTGAAATCTAATTAATGTCCGATTTGTCATATTTCAGCAAAAGAAAAAAATTCTGCACCCGTAATGGCTGAAAACAAAGAGAAAAAACAGAGCTTTTCGCACAGTCTGTCATGTTTCTTTGTTTGATGAGGGCTTTACAGCAACACGACAACGAGGGTCAAATTGTGCCTAAAAGGTCAAATTATTTTAGAGGTAGGAAGGAAAGGAAACGGGGAAAAATGAGAGAAATTCAAGAACAAAAGGTCAGAAGGCTGTGATCGAGAGGGGAGGTGCATGGTTGAAACAAAACAAAGTAGAGAGGGGGTGGAAGAGGAGTATCAAATATGGTTGTAGAGGGGAGCATGGTGAAGGAAGGAGATAATTTTATCCAAAAGATTTTTATGGAAGAACTCAGCAATTGAGTTGTGGGGAGCAAGGGAAGCTCTGGGAAGGTTGTACAGGGGGCAAGCAAGGAGAACATGATGGATTGTGAGGGTGCAATGGCAATTGTTGCAGAGGGGTTGGGGGAGCCAATAAGGATGTGGGAGTGAGTGACGTGGGTGTGACCAATTCTAAAACGGGTAATATGAATGTTGTCGATATGAGAGAGGTTGTTGATGGTGGATTTGATGGGAATTGTGGGCTGGATGACATGGTGTTTGTTATCAATTTAGGAGTACCATGAGGTTTGCCAGCGGTCACAAACAAGGGAAGCGATAAGTGGTTTGATGTCAGAGAGGGTTTTGGGAAAAGGGGTAGGGAGAAGGTTGGGGGCAAGCTTAGCAGCTGCATCAGCCCTGTCATTGCCAGGAATGCCAACATGGCTGGGTATCCAGAATAAAAGAACACTTTTTCCTGCAGAGGGTGAGAGAAAGGAGTTTCTGGAGGAGGAGGTGGCGTGTAAGGTTATACCATTAAGGTTGAGTAAAGAAGTAAGAACAGCCTTTGAGTCGGAAAAAATGGCAAAGTGGTTGAGCGGAGAGTAATATAATAAAGTTGAGGGCGGGGAGAATGGCCTTAGCCTCGGCTGAAAAGATGGATGAGTAGTCGGGAAGTCTGCTACTGAGGGTGATGTCTTGGATGATGGCAGCAGCAGCTGTCTTGTTTCCTTCCTTGGAGCTATCAGTATAGATGGAGGTGTAATTTGAGAGTTGGTCTTTGATTTAGTTATGGAGATTGATGAAGAGGTTAGGGTGAATTTCAGTTTTGTGATGAGTGGAGGCCCAGGTGGACAGAAGGGAGGGGGTGGGCCAAGGAGGAAAAGTGGGCTAGAAGAAGGTGCCGAGAGTGCGGGGTTGATGCCAAGATGGAAGAGGTCTGATTTAATGCGTAAGCTGAAGGGAGGGATAGGGTTTTAGTCCTATCAAAGAGGGTGGAGAAATTAGGGTACCTAATGAGGTTGTAAACAGGGTTCTGGGTGTTGGTAAGTCGGAGGATGTTAAGAAAGGTGTTGCATTTTAATTTTAGGTTGGTGATGTGTTGCTTGTAAGTGAGCTTGGGGTCTAGTGTGTTCAACTTTAGGGATACAATTGCCATTGAGCACAAAGTTCGGGTTGGGGTGAAGGTTGTTGAAATGACAAAAGTGCATGCAGATTGTCTTGTCTTTGGAGAATTTAAAACCGTTAATATGGCTTGCAGCTGGTTGAGGCTAATTTGAAGCCTACTTTCAACAATAGAAAAGCTAGAGTAGAAGATGGTAAAGTCATCTACGTAGAAGGTACGTTTGATGTTGGGGCCAAGGTTATCCGCTATGTCATTAATGCTCAGGTTGAAGAGGGTGGGAGAGAGGATGCTGCCTTGGAGGATGCCCTCTTCTTGGGGATACAGGTTACTATGAAAGTACCTATTACACGAAAATGACATTTTCGCGTAATACATGTAGGTACTCCCATACCGTAACATTTAAGGCGTAATTTTTTCCACAAAAACACCTCGTTTTCAGCCATTCCGGGTGTGTTTTTTTCCATTACTGAAATATCATTACAAGTCGCACAATAATTAGACTTCTGCTCAGGTATGTTTATTCTTTTTC